>JAJLYH010000014.1:140902-168718 GCA_030571675.1 Arxiozyma telluris | reverse complement strand
TTGGACAGAAACACAGGCTTTTATTGAGCAAACTAGGGTTTCTTTTGTGACTGCTTTTATTCTTTTGAAAAAAAAAAAAAATTAGAAAAATAGATGCAACGAGGAACAAGACACCCAGAACTAAGTCGTTTGTAATAAGCCAGGTTCGGAAAGGCTCCCAGACCGTTCCGCCCGCAAATTTTGGGTTTTGGCGGAACAACTTTCCGACGTGTCCGAAGCGGAATGGCGGAGTGCATCGTTCCGCTAGGTCCGAGTAAAATTTAGCGGAAGCTTCGTTACGGACCAGGCTTAGTTTGTAAATTAAACACGGTACCGGGAAAGGATTATTCCGTAAAAAAAATCTTGTTGCCCCAAAGGGGAAGAAATCAAAGGGCACATGGTTCTGAACAAACAGTCACGACAATTGCAAAAAGAGGTTTAGTTACTATTTTTAGTTGCATCTCTCCAACTATAGAGCAAATCCACTGAATGAATTATTTATTTATTTATTTATTTTTCTTTTTTTTTCAGAAATTCCTTGTATGGATAGAAGGGCTAGATTTTTGTGGAAGGATTCTTCAAAATATCACGCTGCACAATGATTTTATACCCTTTGAATCATTAATTAATTTAAAAATAAAAAACAGTGAAATATATGACTTTAAAACTTTGTGTGTAGTTTTATTACTCATCAAAGATTTTTGCAACTATATCCAAAAATTATGGTATATATAACCACATATATATAAATTGAAACCATTTTCTTCTCACTTTTCCTGCTCTTTTGTTACTATTTAATAAACAAGAAATCTAAGTAATATGACTTGATATAGAATCGTTAGTTGAATAACGTATTGTGATGAAATTAAATATAACCAACGTAGATGACATGGATCATAACTCTTTTCTACCCGTTGAAATATTCATAAATATTATTAAGAATATTAGAGTCGATTCTAAGCAATTCCTACTGGATTATCTGAATATTGCTAATGCTGTAAATAAACATTCTATTGAAACAGAATCGCTCCTAAAATATTTAATTGAAAATTTTAATAATCACGTTGATATAATCGATCTAACAAATTCCACAGAATCCTCTCCACTAATAACACAATTAAGGAAATACTTTGATGTGAAATTTTTTACTAGTCAAAAAAAGGGGAAATATGTATTATTGATTAATGATGATATTTTAACTAAATATGTTAATAGAACTCAATTTATTGAGTTTTTTGAAAAATTGTTTTTTAGGTTTAATACTCAAGAATATTCTAAACTATTAATAGATATTGTTTATTGTCCCTCCATGACCGAATTTACCTTGGAAAATCAGAACACTGGGGAAGATGCGAATGAATCAGTAGTGAAAAATGAATATATGGTTAGAAAAATAGCTTTAGATGATTCAGGTAAACAAATAGTGCCAGATTTGGTAAACTTTATTTCACTTTTTCCTAAGAATTTTGTGTTAGATAATTTAATTATTGATTTCAATAGCGATAAGATTTTATTGCCTAAGGATTTATTTGGGATCTATTCCCCCGAATTTTTTGTGCTTGGTAATAGTATGGATAACAACAACAACAACAACAACAACAATAGTAATAATAATAACGGCAACAGCAATAATAATGATAATATTATTAATAACCACAGGTTTGGCTTTAATGAACCTCCACGTCCCTATGGAGATTATGCCATTCGTAGTAGCAATAATGATACAAATATTAATAATGTTGTTAAATGGTTAGAGCCAAAATGTAATCAAATTACTTTTTCCTCTGTAACACACTTATTAATTGATTACATGGCTATGGATACCTTTATTTCCAATATATTTGAAGTTTATGGAGAAAAATCACAACGTTCCGTAAATATTGCTGCTGAATCATTTGTCTCATATTTATTTGGTAACTTTTTGACTAAAGTCCATTTTAATGTTCCAGATGTACAAGATTTGAAATTTCACAACAAAAATTGTCCCAATGCTACGTGCAATTTCATCGACCTTTCAACAAATATTTTGAAAAAGATTTCCAGTAATAAAATGACTTTAAAATATTACTTCGAATTACATGCCTTAAAAAACTGGAACATGAATAAATTGATTAATTTTGGCGGTCATAGATTTAAATTTGATGCAACCACAAGCTCTGGATTGACAACGGAAGTCACAAAACAAATTTCAGCAAATATTAAATTATTATCTACTATGATTAACGACGAAACCAAGGACGGCGTAACGTATCTCCGGGTGGAATTGTTTCCACCAAGTGTTAAACATAGTAAAATCTTAAACTGGTTACCATTAGGTTCAAGTGAAACTTTAAATAGTACAAGTACAACTGGCCGTACCACTTCACCAACGCGTACACTTACGTCAAATGAACCTAGACCTATTTTATGTTTAAAGTCATCATATTTAGAGACGTTAGAATTGAGAGTATTGAAAATAGACAAGGATAAAAATAATCATATCCAAGGATTGTTTTTACCGAATCTACAGAAATTAGTTTTACAAAATTTTCAATTTACTATTGGTGCACCTTCAATTGTGATAAGTGGTGGCACCGGTATTGAAAACAGATTCAACAAGGTTAATGATAATGGCGAGGATGAAGTGATGATAAATGATATGGAACTTTATGCTACTGGTTTTTCTAATTGGAATGATTTATCAAATTGTTCGATAATTAATTTGATTGATAATATGCAACAATCAGATCAAATGAAATCATATGCAATCCATTTGGTATTTAATATAAAAAATTTAAAAAGGATAATGCCAAAGATCAAACTAAAGGAAAGTTTCGATACTTTTGTTGATGAAAGACAACAATTTATCGTTGTCTAAATTCATACACACACAGATATATATATATATAATTCAATTATATACCTCACTGTGCGAAAGTGACAAAAAATTCATGTATAATCTTGACTACTGGTCAACTTGCCTATGTACAGGGTATTTCTGTAAATATTTCATTGATAATTTAAGGAAGGAACAAACTCGAATTAATGTATATGAGGAAGTAGAATAGGTAAGGAAGCGTACTAATTAACCTGAATCAAGAAAACAGGAATTATTTTATTTCAATCGGCCCTTTATAACTTATACACATCCAATAATTTAACGCTTCAAGAAAGACTGGAAAATACACACGTGGCCCTAATTTCAGAACTTCATTTTTCACTTTTAGGGTTGGAAAATTCCTAAAAATAGAAAAAATGGGTGTTAACAAAGTTTGTATTGTGTTTCTCTTTTCAATACAAAAAGCACACCATTACTCAATTAGCAAACCAGTTGGTGTGTAGTTGTTGTTCTCTAATAGGAATAAACTGATGGTTACTGGTTACATCCTTTAAATAATTAATGGTGTTTAAGGTGTGGTCCCTCAAAAAATTGTCTTAGCCTGTCTTTGTTAGGAACGAATTTCGGTGGGAGAAGTATGGGTTAAGTATTTATGTGTGTGGCACGTTTGTGTACATATTTCCCCAAGTAAATATTTGATAGATCGTATATTATGTCTTCTGTGTGTGGTGATTTTCTTTAAAATTGTCGAACAACTCTGTACTCTACAAACAATATATAGGGTGTCGTCCGAATCTATTATTTCTGAATGTTTTGTTTTACACCTAGAAGGGTGCATAATAAATAAGGTTACCATTAAAATAATATTCACACATAAGATGGCAGAGAAGATGACACACAATGTTAAATATCCTATTGTTGATTAACCAATATATATATATATATATATATATATAATGAAATGTTATAAACTGCCAATGTACAATAATTGTTTATAGTTCACACTTCTTACCTCTTAACAACTAGGGGTATATAGGGTAAGCTATAAGTGGATTTTTGAAGAATCGTAAATTTGACACTTTTTCGTGGTCAAAAGATGTTACCAACTGAAATATATATTGAAATAATTAAAAAAATTACCATTGATTCTAAACAATTTTTATTAGATTATTTAAATATTGTGGATGCATTAAGTGATCAATCTTCAAAGGCCAATTTTATTCGGAATTTGTTCCTAGAGAATTTCAATAATCATATTGATATAATTGATCTTACTAGTTCTGTTGCTGATTCACCCCTTATAGTAAAGTTAAAGAAATTTTTTACAGTCAAATCATTTACTAATGCAAAGAAAGAAAAGTTTATTTTATTAATAAATGATGATACTTTATATACCTATAGATATGAAATAAATTTTAAGGAATTTTTCAGTACAAAGATTTTTCGTTTTGAAAATACAAATGACACTTCAAGGTTTCTGTTTGATATCGTGTATTGTCCCTCTTTAGCCGAATATAAAAGTAGCGTTAAGAATGGAACAAATAATCTTAAATGTGGATACAAGTTTAGAAAACTCTTTTGTAATGAATTTGGCCAAATTATTGTTCCAGATTTAATGAACTTCTTATCTTTCTTCCCTTCTAACTTTGTCCTAGATAATTTGATTATTGATTTTAATTATGAGAGAATATTACTATTCAAAGATTTATTAGGTATCCTGTCTCGAAACTTTTTTGATACCAAAAACAAACTTTGTTGTAAAAATAAAAATGATCCAAATGAACTTTATAAACAGGTAACCCCACGATGCAAGCAGATTACTTTGTCTTCTGTGACCCATTTATTAATGGATCATAAAATAAAGGATATGGTAGATTTTTCTTCACTACGTATACCTAATGTCTCAACCATTGGTACAATTAGTGTCTTTAACAGGGAAATAAGAAATCACCAGGATGTTAATTCAGGTTTAGATACATGTTATGGATATTCAGATTCAGTCCTAATTTCAAAACACTCTGATGAAATATTTGATTTTGTTCAGTTGCATATACCTAATTTGCAAGATCAAAAATTTTATCAAAACACATGTTCCAATATTTGCACGTAGAAAATAATTAACTATATGATTTTATGTAGCTACAAGACTTTAAAAGTTTAAAGAACATTATTATTAAATTCATTTTTTTACTTATGATTTTTGCTCAGTTTACTTTAAAAACGAAATTCCTAGAGAATTTCAGACAAGAAAAATCACCTAAAGTAATTAAACAACCAAAGTCAAAATAGAAATACATATTTAGATAGAGTTTATATAAATTTTGTGCTAGGTCAGATATTGTCTATTTCTTGTTAATCTACAAGTTTTACAGTTGGTTTTTCTTGTATAAATCAACTAAGGAATATTATGTTATAAATATACACAAGTTATTAAATACTATTTTATACCTTGATTCCTTTCATTTCTATTCCAGTGAAAAAGTGTTAGTAATCTGCTAATATTATAGAAGTTCATGGAGATGAATTCGTACAGAATAATATCAATGTCTTAATACTATAGGTGTATTCATTATTCCAGCAGAAATAATATGAATGATACAACATGCTCCTCCTAATAGGTTTTTGTAAAATACATCACCAACATGAAAGAACTAAATAATAAGGAAAGTAAAGCTTTTACCATTTCAACAAAGTGGCATAATTATAATAAACTATTAAAATTATGATTCAAGTACCTAAATGCTACAATCTGTATATTAAAAATAATATATTTAAATACTGTGAAAGTGTGGTATTAATTTATTCACACATTCAATAGATAACCAAGAATGGCATAGTAAATTTATAGTAAAGTATCCTCTACTTCAAATAGAATTCCAACATACGTATATATGGAAAATGAGCACAAAAAGAACTTTAATATCTCTAATTTGGTCAATTATGGTTCAACCTAGCGTAGTTATGTTTCAATGTTAAGTATTATTGTTTCTTTGATAAGAGGTTCAAGAAGAATGCGATAATAATTTTTTTTTTTATAATTAAAGATTGTAGACATACTATTATGAAAAAAACAACTTTTATGTTGTTTCTTTCTATCATGACAAATTTCTAATCAAGTGATCTATTTTGCAGTGTCAGTGGGAAGGTAAAGTATCTTTCATAAAAAAATATCATAAGAAGATGCGCCTAAGATGTTGCTGAAGCTAGTGGTCATGAGTAAATAGTGAATTTATTAGTATACTTATTACTATTACAATTCTTCGGTCTCTCTTATATAAAGTATAAAAATAAATATATACATAAATAAAAAATATTACTTAATATTTTTAGAGAGAAATTATAATAATTTGTTCTTTACCTTCTTGTCCTTGTTCTTTATATAATTTTATTTTAGGACAAACAATCTACTCTCATATAGTTATGTACAAGTTTTGTATTTCATCTGTTTTAATATTAATCATGCCTATTGAAATATATCCAATCATTGTCGTTTTTCAGTGTGTAGCTTCATCCGATATTTCCAGCAAAAAACGTTTAGATTGTTGCAGAGATAAATGGTTATGGCTATTTGTTTTGGTTGTTAGTTTATACACTACATGTAAAATTTTTTAATCTTTTTTTATGTGATGCAATGTTGAAATTGTTGAAATAGAATGTTCTAGAATAAAATAAATAGATAAATGAGATCTTAGTGGATTATAAACGATAGAAATAAAATATTTATCGTTTAGTCAGAACTAAACGATGATAAAAACCGTTTAATTAATTTACTGTCATTCGTAAAGAAAAATTCATCATGAATGGCATATATAAACAGAAGGACGTCTTTCATATCTTATTTACAATTTATCCACACTTATATGTATATACTTATTTTTATATTATGTAAGAAGAAGAAAAGTGAAGAACTTTACTTCTATTTTGTATACTAATAATTTTAATAACATATAGAATATAATTTGAGAATGTTTACAATCTATCCATTACCTTCTGGCGCTCATTCTCAACATGTAAACAATAAAAAGCTTTGGATATAAAATATAAAATACAATTTATTTACAATGTTTGCCGAGAATTTATAAAATTATTTCTTTACTTTCTTTCCATAATTCTAATGTACACTTTCAACTTTTTGTACAAAGCATTAATTCTCCTTTGTTTATTAACCAGCATATGTTTTTGTTAGAACATAGAGAGTATACCCACTAGGTTTCTTTGTTAAGGACTGTTTTTATTATGCCATCAAAAATGATAATTTAAAAAAAAAAAGATCAATTTGTAATTATGTATATTATTGAGAGGAAAAAGATAGATTATTCATTTGTGTGGTTAAGTTGGATATAATGGTGTAGGAGATCTGTAAAATCAATGGATAATAGTGTAATGGTATAAAAATTATTAAGATCTTCTTCGGTTTCTTTCTATGTTTGATAACTATACATACTATAAACCTATATATGAATAATCTATGTAATTCTCTTTTTTTATATAAATTATTTTTTTACCATAATATATTTTTCAAGATGGAAAAAAAAATATTTTTGTTGAGGGGCAATTCTAGCATAAATAATATTAACCAGCATAAGCTTCCTAAATTGGGAAAAAGTCAGTAATTATTTTTATAGAATTTTTATAAACCAGAAATCCAAGTTACTAATACCTTAAGTCATGTCCATATTTAATTTAAATGCCACTACTTTCTAAGAGTTTTATAGGCACCAACATTTTTGTATTTGATAATACTTATTTGGATTATCTCCAAATAGTGTCCACATTACACATATATATTCGTTCAATATTTCTAACTGTATTTTTATATGTACCCCTAGAGTCTTGGGTCCTTCAGTCATGGACCAAGTTAGGACGATTATTATAGATATCAAAATAATGGGTTTATATTAGATCAATATTGATAAAACAACCTTGTAGTTTTGTATTCAGTTTAGTACATGTCTTTTAGTTTTTATATATTTGCTAGGTAAAAATAAAGTAGGCGTTATATCATTCATTATAATACTCAAAAAGTAATCCGAATATACTAAATATTATAAAGAATATGTTAGATATAACTTTTGGTCAAGCCTTAATAACTCTGCCCATTTAATATTTTATCTCTCATGATTTTGTAATTGTCTAAAGCATCTTGTTAATTGTGAATTTGTAAGATGCCCTAATTGTAAATTCCTGAGATACGTAGTCCGCGGGTAACGCTTGAGATGTCGAGGCGGAAGACTTGGAATAGTCAAAAATCTAGGCCCAGGCCGTGAGTGTATTCGAACGAACGATCGATCGTCGGATTGGTCGTTGGTGGCAACTTACTGAGAAACTTTTTTAAAGAGACCTCTGATTATTGGGAGAGAGTGTGTCCAAGGTAATTATCGGCATAAACATTCTATATTATCATCTATTAGGTTCTACCCAAGAGATAAAATTAAGCACAATCCAGAAGAATCAACAACTATAATAAGGATTATATAATTGGTTTACTAATTAGAATCAACGGCTATAAAATTTAGAAGTGTTTATATACAGTTGATATTCATATTTTAGTATATTACTTGAGATAACCCCTTAAACTATATTCAATCAATCTCCACCAATCTGAAACAAACCTCTCCACGAGTGAATGGTTTTATCTATCCCGATCTAAAACAGGAGCTGTTGAATAATAAGACGCCACCGCCACTGAAATTATGTAAGATTCTGACTGAGTCTAGAACTACCTATTGTTATAACGCCACCGAAACCTATTGTCTAAAATGTTCCATGAGGTTCCATCGAATTATTACAATTAACAATTAGGGTGTGAATCACTAATTCACCTATATATCGAATTGAATAGTTGATCGAGTTTCAGAAACATATAAAAGAACAACACTTTATGAAGATGATGATCTATCTTCCGTAACTCTTTCCTTATCTATAATATTTATATATATGTACTGTATAACGACAATAAGCAACAACAACAGTTATTATATATAGTCGTCTAATGGGAATAATATATTAACTGAGACCGTTAGTAATTGACTTACCGTTTGTATCAATTACTGTCTTCAAATAAAAACCATTTAGAATTATTATACCTGCGCTTCCCATGTTACATTATTTAGTATACCACTTACCGACTTTACCACAGGAGCATTCAGAACATGACTCCATGGCCAAGCTGGTTAAGGCGTGCGACTGTTAATCGCAAGATCGTGAGTTCAATCCTCACTGGGGTCGCGTATCTTTTCTTTTTTACATTTTTCTTTTCCAATATCGTGACATACGAAATTTGTGTTTTCGTATTATAAATCAGTAAATACATCCATTAAATACATACCATACAGAGAGACGTGCGTACATAAAAATCCCTTCTGTTTTACAAAGAAACGAAGGTTTTGTCAAAATGACAAAAATTTAATGGAAACAGAGACCTAAAAGAGAGAGTAAGAGAAAAAAAAACCAAACAAACTCCAGATTAGGAAATAAAGTGAAATGAACGAGACAAAAACTCTGTTTCCCTCAAAATGGAACAATTTACCAGTAAATTTTTAAATGACCGACAGACGCCGACAACTCCCCTCTTCCCCCCCCAAAAAAAAAAAAGAAAGAAAAAAAAATTAAAAAAAAAGAAAAAATTTTTATAATCTTCAAATAATATGCCAAAGTGGCTAACATTAAACATCATTATTATTCATTCTTGCAAGACCAGTTTCGTAATTATTTTGGGATGGTTTCTCTTTGTTGTATACTTGGTAAATTATTTTTACAATGCCACTCTAAGCCGATTGTTTTCAATTCAATTTATATAGGTAACCATAATATTACTAGGTAGTATATTATTCCATTTCAAGTACATATATTATTATTCCCATAAATCTATTTTACTTGAAAAACTACAACTACTACAACTGCTTCTACTGCTTTTACTGATACCACCAAAAGGCATCCACCTTACATTTATTTCACTTATTTTGAAAAGATTCTACATAAGAACCCTTTACATTTTGAATCACCAATAAAAGTGGAGTGGCAAATCAGACATAATAGGGGAGGGAAAAAAAAAATTTAAAATCGATCATTGACAAGATATATCTGAAAAGTTAACCCTCCACAACTAACATTATATCTAAGTCACCAAGGAAGAAAGAAGGACGAGTGTACTCGTGGAAAAAGAAAGTTAGGTTTATAAACTATTACTGTCATCAAGTTAAATTCTGGTAGTTAATTTTTCTCAATCTGAAAATCTTTTTGGTTTAGAAAAAGAATGGCTACTATCTCAATTTCCTCACCAAGTCCATCACATCCCTCTACACCAATAGATCATATTCAACCAACCTCTGTAGTAAGAAGAAATACATTATCTAAAGTCAAAAAGTTTTTTTCGTCCAGTAGAAACTCTATAACTAGTGATAAATGCGATTCAGTACAAGTACAGCCCTCAAATGTTACCAATTCTGAGAAATCTACCAAGTTAACAAAGACCAACGTATCAAGAAACCCATCCATTAAAACAACTAGAGTAATAACTACTCATAGTAGCACTTCAAGTCCAACACAAAGTGAGAAACAGATGTTTTCACCTGTCTCTTCTATTCATTCTAATTCGAATATAACAGGATTGGAATCCCCTATATCTCCAAGCACATCAAAGGTTAACGATTTGCAACCTCCACTGAAGTTGTGTAATAATTCATCAACGAAACTTTACACCAACAATATTGCACCAGTTAATAATGGGTACCATAGTTCATCTAATTCAACACTGGCTTCTTCAATGAAATCCAATACATCATTGGACAAATTAAATCCTGTTGTCACGAGTAAAAATGAAAAAAAATCAAATAACGCACTTGCTTCACCGACTATGTCGACTTCTAATATAAGTATCTTATCCACAAATACAACAACCTCCAGTGCCACTTGTAATAAAAGGTTTATAGTGTTTGACAACGGCACTCACGAGCATCACTTGAAAATTGCCAAAAGACAAGAAAAATTGTCAACAATGTTAAAGAACATAATGGGTTCACAAAAATTAAGGAATGAGGCAAGATCTGCGGTGCCTGATATAATAACAGACCCACTGAACAACGGTAACAAGGAGTCATCGACATCCAAAGCATGTACTACAACTAACTGTCCCCCAACATTGATGTCTGGGTTCGTTAAACAAATGGAAAATAATATCATCGATGGACTCAGTATTTCTTCATCTAATAATAATCAAACTCACGAGCAGAATTTACATCCTTTTAGCGAGTCTACAAAACAGCCAGTTGCTGTTTCAAAACAAAAGGATTCATTATCCTTTGTAGAAAAGTACGGACATTGCCAAGAAGTTCTCGGGAAAGGTGCTTTTGGTGTTGTGAGAATTTGTCATAAGAAATCCGCCAACAAGAAGGATTTAGAATCACTCTATGCCGTGAAAGAGTTTAAGAAAAGAAACAATGAGTCGCCGGAAAAATATTCTAAAAGATTGACTGCCGAGTTTTGTATATCATCTTCATTACATCATCCGAATATTGTTGCTACTTTAGATCTTTTCCAAGATGCCAAAGGTGATTATTGTGAAGTTATGGAATATTGTGCAGGTGGTGATCTTTTCACATTAATTATTGCGTCTGGCAAATTGGAATACATGGAAGCGGACTGCTTTTTTAAACAGTTGATTAAAGGTGTAGTCTACATGCACGATGTTGGTGTATGTCATAGAGATTTAAAACCGGAAAATTTGTTGTTGACATCAAATGGGATATTGAAGATCACGGATTTTGGTAACAGTGAATGTTTTAAAATGGCTTGGGAGAAAGATATATATTTAAGTGGTGGTATCTGTGGGTCCACTCCGTATATTGCTCCAGAAGAATATACACAAGAAGAATTTGATCCACGCCCTGTTGATATTTGGGCATGTGGTGTAATATATATGGCAATGAGAACGGGCCGTCAATTATGGAATACAGCCAAAAAGGATGATAAGTTTTATTTGAAATATTTAAAGGCAAGAAAGGAGAAAGATGGCTATGAACCAATTGAGGTTTTGAAAAGAGCAAGATGCAGGAATGTGATCTATTCGATGTTAGATCCTGTACCACATAGAAGAATCACTGGTAAACAGATCTTAAATAGTGAATGGGGACGTGAAATAAAATGTTGTAGTGATAAACTCCGAAAGTAATATTTATGCAAAAATCATGAACTTTATTTAAGCATATTCTAATCTCCATAACAAGAGAAATGAAAGAAAAAAAAGAAGAGTTATAGATATACAGCATATACATATTCCAAATTGCATTCCATACGCACAGATATATATATATATATATATATTTACAAACATAAACATACATATATAGATACTCGATTCCGGTAATTGTAAAGCAAAAAAATATATTTTAAGTGCATTCAAATATCTGCTACTATTACATCCATATTACCCCCTTTGTTTATTTCACAACCATATTTTAAACGAATATTTCTTGAATCATACTTATGTGTATATAGTGTATTAGATTACTTATTGTTATTCAAGAAAGAGAGAAACAGTAGTAATAAACTAAAACTATATATATAGGAAATTGTTATTGTCATAAATTCCTTAATATAAAAAAAAAAGAGGAAACCAGAACTCTGTATTACTCATTTAAAACCTAATGCACAGATATCCAAATTCGACATTTGTTGTAAAAGGTCAGCGATTCTATCATCAAGAACTCCATTAGCATAATCCTCTCTAGATTGCATATCTAAATATTGTTGAATCTGAGCTAACCGTGTATAACCTTCAGTACAAAATCTAAGTTGAATTTTAACTAAAGCCTCAAAACTTGGATCATAGTATGGAACTCTTAAAGACACCAATTGTGGTAACTCCATTTTCAATTGATCATTTAAATTATCAAAAATATCTTTAGCGAAGGCCAATTCTTTTTCTGCACGTGGTACTTTAGTAGCATCCTTTGCAGGTTTATCAATAAGCCTACGAACTTTAGCTTTAGCTGCCTCATAATCTTGTTTCTTATGGTTTCTTTTCTTAATGGCTTCATCGATTTCTTTGAAATATTGTGAAAATTTAGTTATGGGATCCAATACAGTTTCTCTAAAGGGGCCATCCAATTGTTTAACAGTCTCACTATCGAAATCCTGCACACATTGTAGATAATAATTACCAACATTGTATCCTCCACCACTGATATATTTTGAATCATCATAAAGGTTAGATATGACCTCAGCGATGCTGACTTGGGATGCGGTGACTGCTCTTAAAGAATCCAAATAACCCTTAGCCTCCTTTTGTAGACTGTCCCCAGCTTTTTCAAGGACTCGATACCTACGTTCTTCCATGTCATATTCTTTATCTGTGACTTTATCTATATCTTTTATAAGAACACTATTACCAGCTCTATTAAGAGCCTTTTTAAACCCATCCCAACTCATGACTTATTTATTTACTAATATATTTCTTTGTTTTTGTTATGTTTTGGAATATTCTATAAACAAACAAAATTTAATTATCCACACTTTTTCTTTTATAAACTCTAATTAAAAATAAAAACATAGAATCGAATAATCTTACAAAGTAAAAAGATCTAACCCCTCTTTCTTTATCTCTAAAGAAACCACTTTCTGCCTCTCTTTTATTTCAGTTCATTTTAAATTGAATCTCTTTCCTTTCACTAAAGAAATGAGATGTAACGGGGAAAAAAGAGACAAAAAAAAGCAAATTGGAGAAAATTATACTGGAGATTAGTGAAGAAATTTAACAATGTACAGTCATAGTAGAACAAAGTATCTAAGAAGTGGTTGTCGACCCATTCATAATTGTTGCAGTTACGTGCATTAATAGCAAGGTCGATGGGAGTATATCTGATAAAGCAATACTGGCAATGATACTGGGTAATGTCTATGGTGTTTACAATAGGAAGATGGAAGACAAAGAAAAAAAGAAACAAAATAGAAGGAGGCTTGTCTCATCTTTGTCTCTAAAACTTTTCTTGTTTTATCTAAAAGAAAGCCTAAATCTATTAATCTAAAGTCTCTATTAAATGTTTTTTATTAGATTAACACATACACAAATGTGTATACATACACGTATATACATACCTACATACATGCATAAATACAAACACTCATATATCCTCTTCTATATTCTTTTGAAACCTGGTGGAGGTTGAAACTTTCTTGGTTGTGGAACGTTTGAAAGTTTCGCATCCTTTTGATTAGATTTAAGATTACTGTTTGTCGTATTATTAGTATTACTACGACTCTTCTTCTGATTCTTGTTTTGTCTTTTCTGCTTCTTAATTTTCTTTTCCTGTTGTTTCTCTATCTGTAACCTTTGTCTCTTTGTGGTATTTGGTTTATCTTCTACCACAGTTGATAGCACATTTTCACCTCTTAATATAGTTAACCCAAGGACCCTTCTCTCCGGCTTTACACTATTAATAACATCTTTATTTTTACTATTCAATTTCAGTAATTGTCCACGAGGTATTCTTTCCTCTATACAATCAGATAGGATTAGGTTCATATATTTATCAAAGGCCAACAATTCTCCAATATAGACCCTACTATCCTGCGTAAAGACTTTTAGTTTATAGTTTATTAAGTCTGATAAACGACTATTTTGTTTCACGTTGATTCCTGACATATCTTATATGACAACCTTCCTCTTTGTGTTATTTTGTTTTTTTTCCTATCTCTGTTTCACTGCTGTTCTTCAACGAAAACTATCCAACGTCCCAAAACCACACAGTTACAACAATTAACAGTCTACTTTTGCTTTTATCCACTCTCTTTATGCTCCCAACTCTCCAAAAGCATCAAAATATCATAACATCGCTTTCCTTTTCAACCAACCCACTTTCCAAAATTTTTGCAAATAATCAAACCCTAACCAACCCTAAGGAAATGGAAAAAAAAGAAGGAAAGAAAGAAAGGAAGAAGAAACCAGTGGAAACAGCAACTGCAGAGGTAATGATGGATTAAAACTTTGTAGAGGTAACAGTGATGATGATGACATGTATATGTGGGTTGTATATATGTAGATTCTAATTAGGCTAATTCTTCATTGACAATAGTTCAACTAAACCACACCCAAATATTACCTTATTGGTGCCTCAGTATTGGAAGTGAACAGAGAAGTGAGAAAAAAAAAAGAAACAGGTAAGGGAAAGATGTCTGAAGACATTAAGGATAATAGTAATAATGAGAGTGTTTTAAATGAACCAACAGATACCAGTAGTAAAGATACAACAGGTCAAGTTGAAGACAAAAATATAGACAACAGTACTCAAGAAAATAGGAAAAACAAAAAAAAAAGAAGAAGAAGAAATTATGATGATTATGATGCTGAGATAGATAAAGAAGAACAAAAATTTAAAAAATTAAACAACAACAACAACAATTTAGTGTCCAATACAAAAATTGGATCCAATATCAATTTGGATGAACTTTCTGATTCTGATATAGATGATGAAAAATTGGATCAATTATTAGAAAATGATTTAGATAATGATGTAGAAGATGATTTGGCAGAAATTGATACGTCTAATATTATTTCCAGTGGGAGAAGGACCCGTGGGAAAATAATTGACTATAAAAAGACTGCAGAAAAATTAGATTCGATTAAAACGAATCCTATATTGAAAGACACACCATCATCATCATCTACTAATAAAGAAAAAGAAGAGGAAGAAGATGACGATGAAGAAGATGCTGATTTCAAGATATAAATAACAGACCTAATTTTTCATCCATCCACAAGTACGTATATATATATACCTATATAATAACATATTTTGTTCTATTTCTCTGATTTTTTTTTTGATGCTTCATCCTAGTTATAATGACTGCCTGGCATGTAAACTATGCATTCAATATATTAACTTTTCATCTTGGCATACGGTTTTATGTAAATTCCTTTTACTCTCTTTATTAAACCCTTCCTTTTCTTTTGAAGACACTATTTCCTATTTAGGTAAATATCATGCCAGATCCATCGAGGACCTCCGGTTTTCCTCTTTGGGATTCTTGTTTGTTTACACTTTGACCCAAAGGAGACAGCCTCCATTGTGATTTTTTTTTCTGATTGTTTGCTATTTTTAAACAGCTCGAACATATTTACATTCAAATCCTCTCGAGGAATAAGCATTAAATATTAAAAAAATAAAAATAGGAAAAATAAAAAGATATATTCGTTGACGTTATTGTTATTATATGAGAATGTTCACTACAGTCTCCTAAGTCATCTCCAGTTTAATAGTTGCTTTGATATTTTTTTTCTTTTCTTTTATGGATAAAGTTAGCTAGATATCGTCCCAGATAATAATATCCAGACACACATACAAAAACAAAGGCTTATCATTTGATTTTATTACATTACAAAAGAGATGTCCAGATTGGACAACGTTTTATCATCTAAGAGAATATCTAATCAATATGGGAAAGTTGGATTTCCTATGGATACCATCCCATCCTTACCCTTTCAGTCAAATACAAATCATGCTGTACAGCCAAGTCATCAACAAAATATAAGAATGACCCACCAGCTATACGATAAAACGATAACGTCAAAATATAAATCATCTTCAAAGATAAATTCACCAAAGGGTCAAGTTAGATTTTCCATACCTGTTAATAACGCAAATTATAACAACATCGGTAATAATAATAGTAATAATAATACCGATAATAAGGATAATACTAATAAGTTTGATATTGGCAGGGATTCTACTATGTTAATTAATGCATCTCCTAATAAGATTGTGTTCCCTAGAGATTCAAGCAACTCAGAATCTTCATCCAGCATAGCATCATCTACGAATAAAAACACAGCTATAAATAAATATGATACGGATGTAGAGTTATTGGCACGAATAGGTATTGAAGGCCATCTAGTAGATATGCAATCCAAGGTGATGGTAAATGTTCCAGAAGAGATATGGAATTTCCATCATAACAGAAATAAAAACAAATTACACCAAAGGACAAAGTCAATGGATGAAACATTCCTAAATATTAACTCAATAATGAACAGTAATATACTGAATTCAAATAAAGATCATCACAGGTCAAAGTCTTTACAATCAATTATCTCTCATACGTTAAATGAATTTAATTCTTTTAATGATCCAAATGATTCCTCATTTTCCATCAGCAACAGTACCAATTCTAAATTCAATGATTCTCAAATAAGTCAAGTCTCTCCATTAAATTATCCATCGTTCAATAACAGCAGTCCAATATTAAAAACCCCAAATAAGTCAACTAGTTTATACTTAACTTCTGACTCACCTATCAATAAACATAATGTACCAATTCCTCTAGAGATATCTTTACCACCATTCTTATCACCAAAGAACCAGAATAAAAAAAGAAATAGTTTAATATATGATGGTGAATCATATAGTGTTTATAATGAAATGGAAGAGAATTCATCATTATTGTCAAATTCCAACGAAGAAGGAGAAAAAGAGGATACGTCTACAAGTGGAATAATAAGCGATTCCTTAGTATCGACTAGTTCAATACCGTCTATGACGTATAATATATCTTTCGATGCTAATACAATAGACCCCGATAGCTTGTTGGGGATTGATGATGAAGCAAATGTAAATCTTAAACGTCAATTTAAAAATTTGAGAAGGCAAAAGAATAATACAATAGATAGTGAAGACAAACCAAATAAAAATAATCCTAAGACGCTGCCTTCTTTACCTGTTATCCCTCAATCCCAAAAGAATGTCAAAAATGATGATTTAAACTATCAATTAGAGGAAAAAGTCACAAGATCTAATCTGTTACCACTCCCAAATGATACACAATATAATAATATACCAACGAAACAACAATCTTCTAAAAAGATTGATAATAATCTTCGTCCTGACCACTCAAGGTTAAGTAAGATGATTGACGAATATAATTCTTCCACCAGCACTTCATCCCCACTTTATAACCATATTTCCAATAAGAACAACAACAATTTTGATGAGGAGGATGATTATACAAATGAATCATTAACCATCCTAGCAACACCATCTAAATCAATCATCATACCAGATCTAGACGATATATTACTTAGGACACCAAACAGTACTTCACAATCCTTTACATCAACTAATAATACCAATAGTTCATTAAAATTTTTTGACCAATTTGAACCACTATATCAAAATAAAACCATGGTTCCTCCCAGTAATAATTCAAGAAGGTATGGACAATTAGATACATCATTTAAATTCCCTCCATTACCATCCCAACAACCAAGGACACCTGTCAAACAAAACTATCAAAATAATAACCATAATAATAATAATAACTATAATAACCATAATAATAATAATAACAATTCCAATATTCAATATCAAAACCAGCACATAGATAATGATTATCAAAGGACTCCACAAGATAATACACAAGTTGAGAGAAGAAGACAAAAGTTACTTGCATCACACTTATCCCCCAATAACCGAATTGGTCATTCGCACAGAAGAAGTAGAAGTATTCATAGTATAGATTTCATGACTCCACAAAAATTTCTAGATTTAGAGAATCTTCCACCTACTCCTTCACTACCATTCAATGCTACCTCAACTCCACCTGAAAAGGAACCAACAGCTCCAAGAAGGTCTTCTTTAAGGTTAAAAGCATTGCCTAGCAAAGAGGGCAGGAAAACAGCACAGAACAATGGATTAGTAAATAGTATAGTGAGTTCACCTGAGACCATCGATCCAAAATCACCTATTTCAAACAGTAATTCTACAGAAGGTCATAAATTGCAACCTCCTATAAAACCTTTATCGTCTTTTCAATCTTTTTCAACCCCTATTAAGAACGAAAACCTTATACCAACTATTAAGACCGATGAAGTTTCTAAGAAACAAAAATCATGTAATCTATTATCACCAAGGAGACAACTTTCAAATCCAGGAAGTAATCAATCATCCAGTATTAATTCACAATTTTCTAAAACATCGCAGTTAACACAAACAACAGTTACTACAGAAGTATCAAATAACAATATTATTACCCATAATATAAAGCCTAATTTCACCAATAATAAACCAAACATTTATATCGATTCTTATAAGGTTGTTAGAGAAAAACAAAAAGATGGTAGAATTGTTGATGTAATTGTTCTTGATGACGACAGTGACAGGCATAACACTGATTGCACCATTAAAGATAAACACAGGCATCGTAATGTACCCAACAATACTACTGAAAACATGACAACAAGCAAGTACAAGAGGACATCAACCAAAGTACTGGCTAACAACTGTAAAAGCCCTTCAAAAATGAAATACAATTCAAACACAAAGAAAGAGCAAATGGAGCATTACATTGATTTATTAGAAATGTGTGAAAACACTGCCATGAAAGCAAAACAGACTATATTTGAATTAGCAGGAATTAATTCATTGTCCAAAACAAATGTCTAAGTTAATGGAAATTTTTATATAAAAATTAATAATATTATAATCATTCTCAAATATCCATATTCTCTTATAAAATTTTATTAACATTTTACAAGCGGTAAAGTTCACACAAAGCAAAGTAATAAATAAACTTACAGTTTCTTGAAAAATACAGACATGATTGTTTATTGTTTTGTTAGATACTTTATATGAATATTTATAATAGTATTATTACAACAAAATTAATACACACATATATATATCAAGAATATACTACAAAAATGTATTAAACGTCTTATTAAAGTGCAGATTTAAGTTAACTTTCCCGCATTATTATCGGGTAGTTGATTCTATGTTCTTTCTGGCGAGTTTGCTACAGATGATGATTCTTGAATGGGACTCAAAGAATACTGACTGTTAATTGCATTTACAGGTGATGGGTTAGAAAAAAATTTCGAATTGTTTTTATCCATTTTTGATGGAGATGTTAAAGGTGACCTTGTAGGGGGTGTTCTACTTTCAACACTTCCATAATTTAGAACACTGAGATTATTTATAGCATTGTTTGACCAATTTGGATTGAAAAAAGTCACCGTCTTGTTGTTAATTTCTATTCTATTGCTCAATGGGGTATCTCCTCTTGGTACACCTATCGGTTTTGAATGATAACTATGAATTCGACGGAAACTTAAAGGTGAGCCAAAAGCAGTCCGAAAATATTTTGATCTGCTTCTAGCGACTTCCTCTTCTGAGAATTCGAAGTCTTCAGGAACTTTATTAATTTCATCCAAGTCGTAGGTATAACCATCATCTTCAAAACCATGTTTCTCCTTATTATTATTATACTCATCTTCCTCAGCTTCATCAATAAAATATAAAGTGCTCGTTAGTCCCGGAACTTCCGAATCCAAGTTAGAATTTAAGTCATAATATTTCAATATGTTAGATCTAGTTGTAGGTGGTAAAGGCTGTGAAGACAATATGTTAGTAGGTGCTTGAACAGATTTATTTTTGTTGTTGCTTGGTGTAGGGGATAACGGCATGTTCTTAATTGGAGTAAACTGCCTTGAATTAAGAGGTGATACTATATCTAAATGAGATGTTAGGGGTGTTAACGACTCATTTTCGGTATCCGTTTCATCATTATAATCATCTGATAGTACAGGAAAACTTTTATAAGATCTAATAAATGGTTTCTTAATTGGTTTAACACTTAATAGTTGAGAATTAACGTTAGGAGCTATTGACAAAGGTAATTTTGAAGTTTGGTTTTTGTCCCAAAAATTGGTGGAATTGGACAAACAAGCTCTCACTCCACGATCATCAGAAATAAAATTATTTGGTGAATTTAACGATGACTCTTGAGTTATATAAAATGCAGCATCCTCCACAGAATCATCTGTATCTTCATCATCTGATATATCAAATAGATCACTATATTTAGTAATATTTTTACCTTTATTGTCTTTAAGTTCAAAGCTTTTTGGGATCTTAGTATCTTCTAGGATTGATGGTATATTGCTGTTAATCACAGATGGATTTTTTTGATCTTCTATAGTCTGACAAGAGTCACTCTGTAGGGTGGCAATTGCTCTTTTATCATTACCCTCATTTTGAATTTCTGTATTTCCTTCCTCTTCTCCATCAGACATATAAAATAAATCATCAAACGATCGAAGCTGGTAATCGCCTATTGCTGTTGATTTAGCTTGCACCTTATTTACTTCTATTTTTTTTAATTTAACATAATTTTGTTCAACATTACCATTTTTACTGGAGAAATGATCATTCTTTGTAGATTCAAAGTCCATCAGAGAATTGCTATTATTATTTGTATAATTATTTTTAGAGATACCATTAATTAAATTGACATGGTCATTATTTTGTTGTTTGTTGTTATGTTCACGATTGCCCTTCTTCATAATATCATCACCGCACCCATTCTCATTTTCAATATCATCACTATCAGATATATCAAATAGATCGTTATAACTATTTACTTTATGACTTGATTCAATAACCGGTTCTGTGATGGATTTATTATTTATGCACTTCATGTTCTTAAAAATTGAATCCTCTATATCATCATCATTATTACTAGAAGTTTCATCAAATAAGTCACTATACTTAGTCATCGGCTTTTTTATGGTTGTCAATTTTTTGCTACTAATCATTATGTTATCACCAATTTTATTATTATTATTATTATTTAATTCAATATGTTCTGTGTTATTTCCAGTTAGACCATATAAATTGTAATCTAGATCGTCCATATCATCTCCATCATCATAATTCATATCCTCATCAAAATTTTCATCCTCATAGATATCATTAATATACACTTTCCCATTATTTATTGCTCTTTCTTCATCCTCTGGTTTAGAATAATATTTTACAGATGATGTTCTTCCATTAAGACGAGAGTATTCAAAGGAAAATTCGGAAACATCACTTTCATTCTCACTTTCACTTTCCCCTTCACTTTTGCTTCCTCTATCATTATCTTTCTTATCCTCTAAAACCATTGATGTATCTGATGTTACTGGTTTTTGAATTATAATACTTGGAATCACCAAACTATTTTGAACCAATGAAGTATCTGGTTTGTGAGTCGGTTTCTTGTTCAATTCTCTGTCATCTCCAATAACAGCTTGTAAAGATAGTAGATCCTCATTTGAATGAATTTGAGCTTTTCTATTTTTATATTTTTGTTCCTTTGAAACATGTACCAATCGTACTTTTGGCATATTTAACCCACTTGGTACATTTCTTGATTCATCTAATTCCCTATCAGTAAAATATTGTGTAGAGCTAACACCCAATTGATCTTTGTTAAAATAATTTTTTCCAGTCTCATTAGTAATAACAGCCGATCTTCCTGATATTTTCACGGGCGGACTTAGATTCCCAAAGTTATTACTATTATCTTCTGTAATAGGTTCATTACTATCGTTATTCAATTTATTTAAATGTATGACATGATCTTCTGGTCTTGTATCATTAGAGTTCAGATTCTTACTATTATTTGAAATAGTCATACTGAGACTACTATTATTATCAGCACTAGATCTTTTATTGGAGGACCCCCATGAATGTACTATAGTTCCCTTAATTGCCGGTATATCATCTATACCATTGTTATTTTTATCAAAACCTGAAAGTGAGGATAAGGATATCCGACTTTTACTTTTGTGGTCAAATGATTCGTTGTTAATCTTGCTACTCGCATTAGTAACTACTATACTACTAGAATTAGTATTAGTAGTTAAACAGATACTGGAACGTAAATTAGAAGTAGAATTTTTCTTAAACAATTTTTGCGTTTTGTTAGCTAGTTTATGAAAAGATTCAAAAGTGGGAGAGTGCTTTGATGGTGATGAGTGATGTAAATTATGAACGGAAGGTGGTGGGGTATTAAATTCTTGTGATATTATTTTCTTAGGAGAATTGAAAAAATCCAAATTATCTTGAAAATTTGTAACTGAAGGATTTGAGAAAGTTGTATAACCATGTTTTGATATACTATGATCATTTCCTTCCGAATGGGAGTGTCTATGCGATCTAATAAAAGATTTCATTGTGCTAAAATGGGAATAATATGAATCTTTCCTTACTTTTTTTATTATTTATCCTAAGTTGTTTCCTCCCTGCTATATATTGGTTTAAAAATAATTAGTATTAACCGGACGGAAATAAATAAAAATGATTCATTTACAAACAGAATTAATTATACCAATCCTATCCCCCCTCCACAAAGCACTTTGCTATCAGATTTTAGTTGCTAATCAACTGGCTCTCCTACCATCGACCAACCAAACATCCCTTTATAAATTCTTCTATCTATGATCTTCTATCAAATCGAAAACTTTCAAAAGTTCGAAAAGACAACACTAAAAAAAAATCAAATAAAAAAAAAGATGCAAAATTCTAAATGGAAGATCGAAATCGTTTAAATCAAACTCTAAACAACCATCACTGGGCGAGACACATGGAAAAACACTCATTATAAGCTATCAATTGGTGTTGTAGAGTTTTTCTGTTGTCAACAAGAAGCTTCACTTTACATTTAAAAACATATAGTTGTATCCAAGAGACGCTTGGGAAAAAAACAGAATTGAAATCAGATTCTAGTTTTGAACAAGTCATTCAATTTGAAATAAGTAAAGTCACTTCAAAAGTATATTAGTAGAGAAATAAATACATACATAAAAAATTATTAATAAAAAACGAATTGTTAATGTGGCTAAGTGAATCTCAGAGTATGTTAATATTTTCACAATTTTTTTTATATCATAATAAAGAATTTCTTTATATACAATGAATCTTCATTTACTAACAAACTATCAACTGCTTTCCAATTTTATACGCATATATATAAACGTTTCTCTATATGTGTATCTGTACATGGTAATTTATATTTGACACAGAATTTGGTGTTGCATTTACTTTTGGTGGAGTTGGCTTCTTCTTTTTTGGTATTCTCACCTTCTTTGATAGAGCATTGCTAGCTTTAGGTAATATTCTATTTCTCATTGGTGTAGTGTTGATTATTGGTTTACATAAGACTACCATTTTTTTTACCAGACCAACAAAGAGACGTGGCTCTCTATGTTTTATTTCCGGGATTTTTCTGATTCTAGCGAGATGGACTTTTATTGGGTTTATTGTGGAAACCGTGGGGATCTTTGGCTTGTTTGGTGATTTTTTCGGTATAGTGGTTCAGTTTTTAAGATCATTACCTATAATAGGTCCTATCTTATCTCATCCTGCAGTAGCACCAATTGTTGACAGAATCGCAGGAGTAACGATTTTACCTGTATGAAAATAATACTAATAAAAAAAACATGGTATAGAATATATATGAAAATGTATGTATATAACGTATATAGAATTTTATTACCTTCATATTTACATGTGAAAGAAAGGAAAGAACAACATAAAATAACTGTGGTTTTAGGAAGTTGTAAGGACGTTAGAATTAATCATTATGTATTTTGAAAAGTCTAATAGATTATAATCGTCACCATACTGTCCTACTATCTGTAAACCGAACGGCGATTTTTCACCCATTGGGATTGATATAGTTGGTAGCCCTGCAAGGGACATAGGCACCGTAAAGAAGTCGTTTATGTAATCCATAATTGGGTTCTCTTCTCCTTGATTCTTATTACCTATAACATCTACTAATTTTGGAGGTTTGGTTAAATTGGTAGGTACCAACAAGAAGTCCACTCCATCTCGTTTGTTATTTTTATACTCTCGATCAGACAATAATATATTAGGTAATTGGAAAACTTTATTAAATTCGTCAATTAATCTCATTCTTAACCTTTGTGCTTTAATATAATTATTTTTATACGAATCTGATGACAGAGTATAATTACCTAATAAAATCCTCCTTTTCACTTCTTTACCTAAATGTTTAGATCTAGAACTTGCAAATAGGGTTATATCATTATCCATGTCTCCATTCCGGTTCTCTACCTCAAAATCATCATCTTCTCTTGATCCATACCTAATCCCATCGTATCTAGCCATATTAGATGCTACTTCTGAAGGACACAGAGTGTAATATATGGGCAATGACAATTTCCATGATGGAATGGATACAGGATATAATGATACCTTTGGAACAGATTTAAACAAATTTGACAATACAGTTTTAAAGCGAGACCAAACCTTGGGATCACATAAATCAATAAGAATTTCTTTTGGAACACCGATTTTCCATTCTCTTGTCTCTATTTTTGAATCTTGATCACTTTCAAATCTAAATTTCTCCGGTAATGAGGTAGTATCCCTCGGGTCGTATTTATCCAATAGCTGGAAAATATGCCTAATAATATTAATATTATTTGAAAGTATACCTACTGTATCTAAAGATTGTGCCATATCTATAACACCGTACCTTGATATTTTACCATAGGAAGGTTTAAAGCCCATAGTACTACACCATGCTGCAGGCAATCTGACACTACCACCTGTATCTGTTCCAATAGCAAAATCTACCATATTAGATGATACACTAGCAGCAGCACCAGACGATGATCCGCCAGGTACACAGTCAGGAAACAAAGGATTCAATATATCGTTCGGACCAAAATTTGAGGGACCATTAATACCCATAGATCCCATAGCAAATTCCTCCAATCTTGTCTTACCAACATATTTCAAATTAGTTTGTTTGCAAAGGATTTCATATATAGTAGCGTTAAATGGGGATTTATAATTAGATAGCATAGATGAATTACATGTTGTGCTTTCATTCGTATCAGAAACACATATGTTGTCCTTTAAGGAATATGTCAAAACTTGGGACCCCTTCTTTAACAGGGAACGTTCATTGTTATTCTTAATAGATAAAAAAATATTATTAATTAATTGTGTTTTATTCATCCATATAGAGCTATCTATATATGTGAAGGGAGTTACCGAGAGATATGTTCAAAGTGTTGTTGTTATCTTTGTTATTAGGGTAATTGTTACGTGTAAGGAGTACACTAAAGAAATATACGTTATTAATATCCAACTGAAAGATCTAGAAGTTTATTTCAAATCCCTACAGATTCCAAGGCTTTTTTAATAGTAGCAATCTCTTACAAAAGAAAAAAAAAAACACGAACAGAGAGAAAAATGTAAAAAGAATGTCACAGATGCGGAAAATAACAATTCAGACTGCGGGATGTCTAAGTTCCGCAACCCTGTGGCTAAAGAACCAAATAATTAAAATCTTATCGCTTCTATCGATAGAGAGAGAGAGAGCATACGTTGTGAGATTAATGTATATATCATTAATATTATTGTTAGTATACCTAGGACTTTGAAGAATGTATAGCACCGACACAGGTAATGGTATTTAGTAAAATTGTCATTAAATGATGGAAGTTGCTGTTAATTTTATTATCGAGGTATTTTGAAGAATGCAGATAGAATTAACAGAAGACGACATATGTGGATATGACGATGGTGGTGACATTGAATGTGGTGATGTTATTGTCTACGAAAGTAAAAATGGAATATCTGATAATATTAAAGAGATGAGAGGTCTTAAAAATAAAGAAAAAAATATTGACCTTTCTGATGATGTGAAGTTTAAATTGGATAATATAGAAAGGGAATTATTATCTTTGGATCTGGGAGAAAAATCAGAATCAAATTTAAAAAGATATAATCAAATAATGACATTATATAAGAAGATTCATGATGCGTACCACAATGTTAATAATAACAGTAGTAGTAATAATAGTGATAATAACAGTGGTAAAAATAGTGCTAAAGCTAATAATATGACTGATTGTATAGATACAACAACAGAACTTAAGATAAACAATGATCTATTTGATTATGTCTCAGCACAAAGGTTGACAAAGCTAGAACAACGATTATCGGTTTTAGAAGAATCTATTGGATTTGATTATAATTCAGATGACGATTTGCATAATGATACCACTTTAAACATTATATCTAGAATAAATAAATTATATGCACATTTAAGATTCATTAAAAATCAAATGGACGAAGCAGGGGGAGACATAAGTATAAATATAAATACAAGCAATCAAGATGATAGGGAGCAAGGTAATATAAGTGCAGTCAAATCATTTGAAAAAATCAGTAAATATTCTCCATACATGGATCATATAGTAACTAGATTAGAGAGTTATAGTTCTATCTATGACGATATGATTGAAAATAACCTAAGGTTACAACAATGGGATAAAAAGATTGAAATTTTAATAGGACAACAAAATAAATGGATTGAGTTATTAGATAAAATTGATAAGAAACTTGGATCTAATGAATAGTTATAGATAAACAATATGAAACGAAGAACAGGTAAAAAAAAAACATAATATACATGTGGTATATATATATATATATATATCGGCTTAAATAATATTTAAATTAAATGATTTTATTTCTTCTTTCTACCAAAGAAATTTCTTTTCTTTTTCTTTTTCCCGTTCTCTAAGTCATTATTAGCAGGAGGTTGATAGACAGGTTGCTCGCCCATCATCATGACAGGCGCCTGTTGTTGGGTCTGAATCATATTACCTTGTTCGTCATACATTGGTTGAATATTATTGACATTAGTGTTAAAATAATTAATAAATTCGGGCCTTACGTGGAACCCATATTGAGGTGTCTCTAATTGTTGAGCCCAGGTTGGATCACCGGAAACAGCGTATTCGAAGGATCTGATAGTATCCAAAGGTCTTTCATCACGTGATCTAGTTGGATTAGACACATCTGGTACGGTGATGGGTTGACCGAAGACGTCTCTTAGGAGTTGTTGTTGACCGTCCTCACCCACAGAAAAATAGGATTGTCTGTTCATGTTGTCATGGAATGTGTCTGCAGCTTGTTCGAAAGGTTGAGCTTCTTGCACAGCTTCCAAGATTGGATCCGCCACTGATGCTGTACGAACTTTTAATCTTGCCACATCTTCTTTTGTCACTTCTACTTTTGAATGACGCCTTTCATCACTGTTGCCACTATGGTTAGATACCCCAGATTTTCTTCTAAAATGTTTCATAATGATTTTCGGTTTATCCAATCTATATTTTATTTTTGTTTGTTTTGTTTGTTTGTTTGTTTGTTTGTTTTTTT
>JAJLYH010000014.1:60221-140802 GCA_030571675.1 Arxiozyma telluris | reverse complement strand
ATATTATAGACCAAGCAGTGTTATAAGCAGCAATAACTGTGTATGGATATACATACTTACTGTTTGAATATTCGTGTTTGCTTTATTTTACTTTATTTGTTTGTTTATTATTTCTAAATTTAAATTTGTCAAAAAAATAAAAAAAGAAAGAAAAAAGAAACAAAATAAAGAAACAAAATTGTAAAAAAAAAGCCTTCGAGAGAATGAAACGCCAAAAAATAAATAAAAAAAGAACAAAAAAAAAAAAAAACCGGGGAGGATTTAAATATCCATTTTTTTTTCCCTTGTTTTTGTTTTTATTTATTTTTTGGGACGGAGACATGGCGTTTATCTCTCAGTAAATCAGCAAATCAAGCAGAAAGCTGACATTGTCAGTCCACATATTAATATATATATATATATATAATGATAGAGATATGAGTTTTTAACAAAAAAAGAAATGGATATAGAGGGCATCGTTATACAAGCTGTAATAATTTAATATATATATATATATATATATGTATCTGTGTAATAACGTTGCTGATGGTATTTACAAAACCTGAAAACAAAAAAGGGGGAAGGAAGAGGAGGGGAGAGGCGGGGTTGGAAAGAAAAAAAAAAAAAAAAGTAAAAGAGTAAAAAGATGGCAGAAGATAGGAAGGAACGGATATTTTCTAGATAAAGTTACCTTCCCCGTAAACACCCATGATGGATTGTACAAAGCCAATAATAGATATTGTGGTGGTAAATAACAGTCTTGTCCCAATTGAATTACAAAACGATCTTGTGTTATTCAATATGTCAACGTTAGATTCAATAGATGGAGATTGTGATCCGATTTGGCCTAAATCTACAACAGATTCATTCGCAGAGAGACTGGATGTGTTAGAATCGTTGTCTTCGGTAATTTGAATTGGTTTTGGATCAGTGCCAGTTACAGTTTCCCTAGTATCAACAGATTGTACTCTTAATTCATTTTCAATGGATCTTTTCAAATAGTATAGATAGAGGTTCGATATTGGAGTAACTAGCATTCCGTATAAAAGATAGGGATGTTTCCAATAATCCGGTGCACCAAAGTAACTTAAACCGAAAAAGGCAGTAGATAGGCCACCAATTACATTACCAAACTGGAAAATTTTGTTGATGATTTGTTTTATTTGTGCTTTATTGATAATGTCTAAATTCGATAGAATTATTGATGTGTATTTATTAAATGATAATATAGTAGACGTGGACAGTACACCTGCATATAACCCAAGTGATGATATAGCAATTGTTTTAGTAATACCTAAACAAAGAGACATATTCAATATATATATGTATAGTGTGTGTGTGTGTGTGTGCGTATGTATACGTTTTAACTTGATAAAAAAAAGACAAAAATAAATAAAATAGATAAAATGAAGTAAATAAAGAAGAATTTTCTTAAAGAGGTGTGTCAAAGTAGTGGTTTCCTCTTCTTCTGGGTCCACTCTCTTACCAAAAAAAAAATAAAATAAAACAAAAAAAAGATTAACATAAACGTAATATATATATATATATATACATATATAAATCTCATAGAACAAGGTTTATAATTTCAGATTAATGCAAACAAATACGAATGCCATGAGGTTAAATAAATAAATAAAAAAAATCAATAAAAAAAAAATTAAAAAAAAAATTCACATTCTAACGTGGCCCTCTCCTCCCCTCCGCTCCCCTTTTTTTTTCTTTTCCTTTTCCTTTTTCTTCCATCATAAAAAGAGAAGAAAAAAAAAAGCAAGAGAGAGAAAAATTTCTCTGCAAAACAAAAGCAAGAAACACAAGAACCCCTAAAACAACCAGGGCTGATGATTTATTGTCCACTGTTTCCCCCTCGCTGCTCTCCAATACGACAGAACAGACTTCCTAACCATATATATATATATATATATATATGTACGTGGACATGCGCATATGAACGTATTCTTTTGTTACCACTGGGAATTCACCTCTGAACGTAGGGTGTCTCTTTCCATTTTTTAACGAGAAAAGAAAGTTGTATTCCTATCTTGAGCTTTATCTTTAGATTCCTTATATTTTTATATCTGTATCACCTAGAAATAACTCGCCAATCTCTTGACTCACTAATATATATATATATATATATATATATATATTTAAACTGTTTTGTTAAAATATAGCATATTTTGTTGTTCTTAAATGGCGGTTGCCAATGATTTTATTGGGAATATTCCATCCAGAATGACCCAGAGAGCTGCCTTTCTTTCTTCAAAAATATTCTTCAGATGCATTGCCGGCCAATATCAATTTAATTCTTAAGAAACATTTCTAAACTAAGACTTATCTTTTAAGTTATATTACAGAATGAAATGCATAAAACTTAATATTACCCACCTTAAATTAAACAGTTCTGTGAACCCTGGGCATCTGCGGAGATTTCATTATTATTATTGTTATTGTTATTGTTATTATTATTATTAGTAGTAGTAGTAGTATTATTTTTGTAATCGATTAAAAGTGCCCGGTACCGCTCCGGTCCAAGATACGTCCCCTCCCGGCTCTGTATACCGAGACCGTTGAATGTGATGACAATTACTTATTTTTGTTGGTATTGTAACACTTAGGGTACTTCTATATGGCGAGAAGCAAGACGAGGAATTAAAAAAAAAAAAAAAAAAAAAAAAAAAAAAAAAAAAAAAAAAAAAAAAAAAAAAAAAAAAAAAAAAAACGAGGGAATATAGAAAGAGTCTTGACAAAAATGAAGGGTGATTGGAGGAAGGAGTCAATAAAAAAACAAAACAAAACAAAACAAAACAAATTGAAAGGAAAAATTCCGAATTAGCGGAATGTGTATTTTAATCTCACAGCGCAGAAAGAGAATATTTCAACGAAGCGGAAACGGACTAAACTTGAGAAGGAAAAAAAAAATGTAGAAGAAACGCACCGTTCACCATGCTACTTTTTTCTTTTTTCTTTCTTCTTCCTTCTTCTTTTCTATCACTCAACACCCACCACTGTTTTTATTATCATTATCGTTATTATTATCACCACCACCATCATCATCATTATTATTCCCTTCTTATTAGTGAGGTGTGGTGGTGACTCACAAAATAATCTCGGCCAATTCTCCTTTGTCTACTTTATTTTTCTTTTTATTTTGTTATTTTTTTTTTCCCCATTTTTTTCGTTATTTTCTTTTTTTGTTTGGCGAAAAATTAACGACAAACTTGTAGAAATAGAAATAGAAATAGAAAAACACACACACACACACACACACACACACACACATAAATATATATATATGGATTGAATCTTTCCGTTCTTGCTGTTAAAATACCCTTCCATTGAAGTATCCCTCGGTGTGATCCATTTTTTTCTTGTTCTTTGCTTGTACTAAAGATACACATCCCCAAACTCCATAAATTCTTTGGTGTACGTATAAATACACATACACACACACACACACATATATATATATATATATACATATTCAGAGACATAATGTTGAGAGCTCAAGCCGCCAGATTGATTGCTAACTCTCGTGTTATCACCGCCAAGAGAACTTTTGCCTTAGCTACCAAGGCTGTTGCTACTAAGCCAACCGCCAGATTCGTCAAACCAGTCATTGCTACCCGTGGTATCAAACAAATTAACTTCGGTGGTACCGTTGAAACTGTTTATGAAAGAGCTGACTGGCCAAGAGAAAAGCTATTAGACTACTTCAAGAACGACACCTTCGCCTTAATTGGTTACGGTTCCCAAGGCTATGGTCAAGGTTTGAACCTAAGAGACAACGGTTTAAATGTCATCATTGGTGTCCGTAAGAACGGTGCTTCTTGGAAGGCTGCTATCGAAGATGGTTGGGTTCCAGGTGAGAACTTATTCGAAGTTGAAGAAGCTGTCAAGAAGGGTACCTATGTCATGAACTTGCTATCCGACGCTGCCCAATCTGAAACCTGGTCCACCATAAAACCATTATTAAACAAGAACCAAACTCTATACTTCTCCCACGGTTTCTCCCCAGTGTTCTCTGATCTAACCCATGTTGTCCCACCAAAGGATATGGACGTTATCTTGGTTGCTCCAAAGGGTTCTGGTAGAACTGTTAGATCCTTATTCAAGGAAGGTCGTGGTATCAACTCCTCCTACGCCGTCTGGAACGACGTTACTGGTAAGGCCCACGAAAAGTCTCAAGCTTTAGCTGTCGCTATTGGTTCTGGTTACGTCTACCAAACCACCTTCGAAAAGGAAGTCAACTCCGACTTATACGGTGAAAGAGGTTGTTTAATGGGTGGTATCCACGGTATGTTCTTGGCTCAATACGAAGTCTTAAGAGAAAACGGCCACTCTCCATCCGAAGCCTTCAATGAAACTGTCGAAGAAGCTACTCAATCCTTATATCCATTGATTGGTAAGTACGGTATGGACTACATGTACGATGCTTGTTCCACCACTGCTAGAAGAGGTGCTTTAGACTGGTACCCAATTTTTAAGGATGCTTTGAAACCAGTCTTCCAAGACTTGTACGCTTCTACCAAGAATGGTAATGAAACCAAGAGATCCTTAGAATTCAACTCTCAACCAGACTACAGAGAAAAGTTGGAAGCTGAATTAGAAACTATTAGAAACATGGAAATCTGGAAGGTCGGTAAGGAAGTTAGAAAGTTAAGACCAGAGAACAACTAAGTATAGAAATATAAAAATATAAAAAATTAAGAAATAAAAAAATAAAACATTAACAAACTAGTAGTGATAGTCTAAAAAATATTTTTTTTTTTTTTAATTCATTCCATCTCATTTCATTCAGTTCCATTTTAACATTAACATTAACATTAACATTATTTTTATTTTTATTTTTAATTTTTTTCTTAAGTCTATGTGTGTGTGTGTCTCATACATTTATTGATGTGTATTTCTAGTTTCTTAGACTTTCTTAATAATAATAATAAAATTCATGATATGTCATAAATGCTAACCCATCTTTTTCTTTTTCTCATCTCTTTTTTATTAGTTTCAGTTTGTTTTTTTTTTTTTTAAGTTTTTTTTTTATTAAATCGAGATGAATATTGTTATATTATTCTTTAGTCAATTGAATTGACAATAATGATACTTATTACAACAATCGCATATACCAACATTTACCTATTTAATTATGTTTTATTTATTTATTTATTCATATTTACATTTTATATAGAGTTTTTTTAATGAATAAACCTATTAATCACTGAATATCTCGAGGGAAGGCACCTCTTTAGTTTTTTTTTTTTTTTGATTATTGTTATTGTTTGATAGGGCATACAAGGGACATTAGGAATGGAAAATCCGGTTTGCAAATTACTGTTAACAAGGAATAGTATCATCAATATACTACCATGAAATATTGACGGGCATGTGTACCATTATTAAAATGAAGGTTTTGTCAATAGCACGCGAAACGAAGAAAGGAGGCATTTTGCAAAGCTTCGTCTTGAATGAAGAAATAAATACATAAATACATCAATACATTTCTTCAACGGTGATTATTCCCTTTCCCCTTTCCCCTTCACCTAGTTTTTTCTTTTTTTATTTATCTATTTTCTTGCTCTTTCCTCATTCTTTTCCTCGTGTTTCTATTCAATTCTCTCGTTTCATTCTCGAGGAAGTGGTACAACTTGTTGGGGAAAAAAAAAGAAACATCTTTACCAATTATATATATATATATATTTTTGTCAGTGAAACCCTATTGTACTCACACCAGACCACCCCCCATTAGCAGCTTCTCTAAAGGAATTTTTTTTTTTTACATCTACATGTTATTTGTGTTACACACCCTGATTTTGTATTGACGATATATAAATGCTTCTTCTTTTTTTTTTTTTCGTAGAAATATTTATAGTATATGGAAATTATAACCACAAAACCCCATTCATCCAACCGTAGTCGTATGTATGTTGGGAATATAATCCCGATTTACCCGTTGTTTTTGATTTTGTCTATCCTTCAGAATAGAATAATTTCTTGAGAGTTTCCCAGTTCTGATATTTTTCCTTTTTTGTTCTTTTCCTGTTTAGTTTTTTTTTTTATGTTTTTTTTCAAAACAGGAGTCCGTCCTCGAAGCCCTGGGTCTGGTAATTTTTTACTCGACCCAACTGAACTGGTTAACCTAAATAAATAAAATTACTAAGGATCTTACTTGACGTTTATTCATAGTGAATAAAAAATAAATAATAAAAAAAAAAAATGTCTGACCAATTTTGTATTTCCTCTTTTTCTTTTGCTTCTTTCCCTCGGCTTATTCGTATTGTCTGTAACACCGACGCTTTCTTTAGTCGGGTTCATTTTTGCAATTTACTATTATTATTATTGTCAAAATTATATCAGCATTGTGGTGGTGGTGATGGTGGTGGTGATTTATTATCCTCATGTTCACCATTAGATATTTCTTCTTCTTAGTAATAGACTACCATCTACCTCCATTGATATATCTTTTTGCTCACATTCATTCTACAAATTTACTCCCTACACTCTTCCCTTTCTCCAGTTATCTCACATCCTCCTATACGTATACGCATACAAAAATGCATCACATATATATATACACCTTATCTATATTTCTTGTTGTTTACTGTTAGATCTTTCTATCCTAACTACTTTCATGTTACATATTTTCTCTTACAGTTCTTTTGCTATACGCACATACATACATATACACGCATAAATTATATTGGATTAAATAAATAAAATAAAGAAACAAAAAAATACAGTATGGCTCCAGCTCAAAAGAAACAAAAGATCGGTTCTTCTTTAGACCAACTAAAAGCTTCTGGCACCGTTGTCGTTGCCGACACTGGTGATTTCGAATCCATTGCCAAATTCACTCCACAAGATGCCACCACTAACCCATCTTTAATCTTAGCTGCTGCCAAAATCGACACCTATGCTAAATTAATTGACAACGCCGTTGAATACGGTAAAGAACATGGTAAGACTACCGAAGAAAAAGTCGAGATTGCCGTTGACAGATTACTAGTCGAATTCGGTAAGGAAATCTTAAAGATCGTTCCAGGTAGAGTCTCCACCGAAGTCGATGCCAGACTTTCCTTTGACAAGGACGCTACTATCAAGAAAGCCCTTGAAATCATCAAATTGTACGAAGAAGTCGGTATTTCCAAAGAAAGAGTCTTGATCAAGATTGCTTCCACTTGGGAAGGTATTCAAGCTGCCAGAGAATTGGAAGCTAAGCATGGTGTCCACTGTAACTTAACCTTGTTATTCTCCTTCGTTCAAGCTGTCGCTTGTGCTGAGGCTGAGGTCACTTTAATTTCACCATTCGTTGGTAGAATCATGGACTGGTTCAAAGCCAAGACTGGCGAAGCTTACACCCCAGAAACTGATCCAGGTGTCAAGTCCGTTAGAAGAATTTACAACTACTACAAGAAACATGGTTACGACACCATTGTCATGGGTGCCTCCTTCAGAAATATTGGAGAAATCAAAGCCTTAGCAGGTGTCGACTACTTAACTATTTCTCCAGGTTTATTGAATGAATTACTAGAATCTAATGAGCCAGTTCCAACTTTATTAACCGTTGAACAAGCTAAAAAGGACGGTGACGAAAAGGTCTCTTACGTCGATGATGAAGCCGCTTTCAGATTCGGCTTGAATGAAGATGCCATGGCTACTGAAAAATTAGCTGAAGGTATTAGAAAATTCTCCGCCGATATCAACACTCTATTCAAGATCGTTGAAGAAAAGGTCCTTGCTTGAACCTGTTGATAAATCGTTATCTCACATCATCTTTTACTCTTCCTTTTCATATATTATATATATCATACCATTATGTAAATTTCTTTTTATTTGACGATCTAATATATTAGTAGTAATGAATATGTTATGTGCTCTATTTTGGTTTGCTTCCTCTCTCTTTCTCTCTCTCTCCCAAACACACAAATATATATATATATATATGTATGTATGTATATGTATAATTGAGTAACTAAACTATCTTGTAAGTCCCACACCAAACCCTATCCCGATACATACAAATACAATTATTAACTCTACACACCCTAATAACAATGATAAAGTACGTAACCGATTTAAATCAATGTCCCAAAGGAATCCACGAAACAAGCCGATACGATGTTTTTTATTCAATATTAATTTCATTAATCTATAATCGTCTATGCCACATGTGGGGCCCATATAAATCATGAAAAATAACGGTGGGACAATAAAGCAAACAATAAGTAACGATATCATTCGTTGAATTGAATATATCTCCCAAAATTTATAACTCTGTGAATCAAATGAATGAATTGACGGTAAATCTATGTGTTGAATATACATTGGATACTCTATATTGTCATTATTAGGAATGTTACTTGTAGTATCGATATTTACACCATTATTATTATTATCATTATTATAACTATTATTATTATGGTTGTTGTTATTATTGTAATCGACCATCGTACCTTCGGGTATCTGCTTAGTTATGTTATAGAACGCATTTCCTTCAGTAGGCAAAGGCGGTATAATATTCTCCTGTCTATCGTCTATGGTAGTGGAAATATTAGATAAATCATTTCTAAACGTTGACATTTCACAGTTAACAATATCTGGTTCTGAACGTTCCAATGGTTCTATATTAGGTATATTAGGACGCAATATGAAAGTAGATGTTTGTAAGCTGTCACTCATGTCTTCATGAAATGATAATTTCTTAATTGGATTTTTGAATTCATTGGGACCTAACAAGGAAACTATATGGTTCTCAGTTTTGGGACTTGGTTTCCACCGGCTTGGTCCCGATACGCTTTGTAAGATTTGTACTTTTGGTATCGTTGTTGAATGGGTAGAACTAGTTGATGGGATTTTTGCATCAAAGGAAATCGAGCCATATAAAGGAGTCACTGTTGCATGATTTGTTAATGATACATTACGTTTATGTAACTTATGTGGTGGAAATGTCGGTGAACCTTTCATTTTTGAAGGAGACATCACTAAAAATTTATTAATTAAAGAGGGTGATCTTGGTACGTGTGATTCAGAAGCAGCAATTATCGGTGTTTGTGATTGTGAAATAGACATCTTATTCGGTATTTTTAATTCGTGAAGAAATAAATCAACACTTGAACTACTGGACCTAATTGAAATATTATCCTTATCTGTTAGATCCTTCTCCTCCTCCCTCTCCTCTCTTTTTTTATTCTCTTGTATGGAAATATCTTTTGAATCCTTTCTTGAGTGAATATAATTGACCTTTGCCGCACTAGTTTTAACTCCTTTCTTTAAGAGCTTAACAGCTTGCTCAATGTCGGGTTCAATGGTATCATTATAATCATCATACTTGAATATAGAGGAGTATGAAGGTTCTATACCACTTATTTGATCAAATTCTGTAAATGGAATATTTGTTTGAGGGTTATTCCTTGGAGAGATATAATTCGAAGGACTTGAAGACATCTTGATGGAGAATGAAGGGGTTCTGCTTCGTACGGATGACCGTCTCCTTGAGGAAGTTCCCTCTTGCATTGAGCTATCAACTATTTCATCATTTTGGTTAATCGGACTCAATATTTCTTTCTTTTGTTTATTAGTTGTCGATGTAACAGGATTTTGAGTCAGTACAATAGTAGATAGAGTTCTTACACTGTCACGGATATTCGGAATAAGTGACTGGGAGTTTCTTATACGGGTATCTAAAATTTCTGTATTTTGAGTATCAATTGAATCAGTGGAATTTACACTTATATTATAAGCATTTTCTCCGCTGTCAGGGATATCAAAAGCAGCATCTCTTGAACTTGTTGAAAATAATTGGTTCTTTCCTTCATTAAGATTATCATTGGATGTTAAGAACTCATTCGTTTCAAAATATTCTGTGTCGCCTGTAGTCATTGATTCTGGTGTGATTTTTCGTCGCAGTAAAAGATCATCTTTCTTTTGTCCCGGTATTATTGACAATTCTTTATTTGCTGCAGGTGATTGAGTGAGATTTGATGTATGAATATTCGGTGAACATGACGAATTTCTATTAACAGTAGAAGATGGAGAGTTTGAAAAATTGTTGGAAACAAATGAAACGTTATTATAAGTATCCGTTGGATTTGTTACCCTCAAAGTGATGTTTTCTGGAGGTTTATTTGCTCTGTTATTCACTGCATCAGCATCTATTATACTGTTATTCGAACTGGCTATTTTGGCATCGCTACTGCTGGAAATAACATCTGACCATAATGACGCCGACGAAGATGGTATATTTCCATATATGGAATCGTCAATAAAGACCATAAAACTATGGGTGCTTGTGCGGTTAATGATATTTAATTGGGTACCACTTATTGTTTGTCTTTTTGAATTAGGGGATTCCTCAATAAATAAAGAGGTTCTATAAGGCTTTTTGCTAGTATTGCTATTATTGATGATATTTCTCAAAATATCATCAGAATCATCATCCGAAAAATGTGCTTGAGAATTATAAGAATATGAAGAAGAGTTGGAGGTCATATAAAATGTAAAATAAATAAAAACGAGTGAATGGTATGTTTGAAAGTAACGATAATATTAGTATTAATAGTTAAGATTAAGCGAATGGAAAATAATTAATATATATCTTTATATATGTGCGTGAATGAGTGTTATTGATTAAAAAAACGAATATTTCATTGATTGGATGTATTTTAGTCTGTATGAATGTGGTGATGTAATGATATAATGACTAGCAAAAGAATTAATGCACTGGTTTGTCTTTTATTTCTGCTTTTATTAAAGGGCAAGCTGGAAAATTATACAAAATGTTAATGGTCTTAACATAAATTCCAATATCAAACGAAATATCCTTAGTTACCCACAGATTGTACTAAAATGAGTTGTGTAAAGTGACTAACTTGCTGATGTAGAAATTACAATTAATAGTAGAGACTTTTAAAATGTCCTCTACTACTCGCTAATCTTCTATCATTTTTCTCATTCTGTTCCGCTATTTCTTTCAGACATAAAATTTCTTTGTTTGTTTCTTCGAGAACCTTTCAGTTGGTAAATTTCCCAAACTCGTCGAAATGTAAACAAACACGGACAACTGGGAAAAAATGAGAGAATAATAGAAGACGCGTCAACCAAGACCAAATTGAGACAGGAGCGACGGTTGATAGATGGAAATAAGATTGAAAGAATTCAATTGAAAGGATCACCAAAATAAGGACTGTCAACTGTAGTGAAAGTTAGTAGCTATTCTGGTGTCATCTTGAAAGTTTGCTAACGGTATAGTGTAATAAGAGGCTAGATTTCACATTTATACTTTAAAATAAATTGCGTTCATATTGAAATTGAATATATAAATAGTTCTGTGTTTGTGTATTTATCTATTTAGTATTTCTCTGTCACTGGGTTAATCAAGTCTTAAGACTGTAATAACGATACATACCTCTTTCTACACAACCAAATGTTTGATATTCATCGACAACTTCAAAATGGATCTGATATCTCTTTGTTGTTACTGGATCCTTTGAATCATAGATAAATTGTTCAGGGTGTTTATAATAATCAATTTTTGGTTTAGATGGTTTGACAAAATCTGAAGTATTAGCACCCTTCTTAGAAGGTAACTGAGAGCTTAAATCATCCATATCATTAGAGGATTTATAGTTGGATGGTTTCAAAAAAGATTTAAGCATATTTCTGGCCTTGTTCTGTTTAAGGAAACTTGAGTTACTACTGTGAATGTTATGCAGATTATTACCTCTTAGCATACGATTAGAGTTCCGGTGATGTATTCTTAATAACTGTAATTGGGACCTTCTTCTTTGCAATTCAGGATTATTCAGATATTCAGCATCATTTTCAATTTGAATTGTTTGCATAGCAGGGATATCATTGACAATATTTCTAACGTTACTGTTATTATTACTTTGTAGAGAAAAGGATTGTAAATCATGTATTGACCTATCCCAATATAAACCAGTTGGTGTATCATGACCTTCGTTATGATGTAAATGTGAATGTAAAGAAGATGGATTTCTATCTCCAGTTGATCCTACTCCATATCTTCGATTATTGTTACCTTCAAAATTTCCTTCTTCCATCTCTTCTCGCCCCTGCTCTTCCTCCTGATTCACCACCTCATCATCATCATCTTGTAAAAATCTCCACCCACCTGGTGGTAATGTAGGTCTCCTAACAGGTGGAGTTATATTACCAAATGCAATACCACCATTTCTTGTCAAGAATTGGGAAATTGGCGGCTTATAATCCTTATAACACTCTTTTCTCCTAACAGAACTTTTTATAACTAAACCACAACTTAATGATATTTTAGTTTGTGCAAATTTCAAAAAATCTGGTTGTTTAATAATTTCGATAATCTTATGACCACTTGAATCAAATCTTGTCCCTACTTGACTCTTCTTTTCAATATCATCCTTATTCAAGTATGGATCGCATCTATAAATCCAGTGTCTTCTACCATAAGATACATCCAAAAAACATTTCCACTTAACCATTTTATTTTTCTGCGATTTATAATCATACTTCACCGAAACAATCTCATTGTCATTATTTAATCTTTCAATTTGTTGCCAAGTATCAAAATTGACCTCAATTGCACACAATGAATCAGAACATGTTAATAAATTGGGATCTTGAATGGTCCATTTAGTTATGTATGAATTTCTTGATAAATTGATAAATTTTAGCCTCTGTTGTGGTTGTTTTGACAATTCAGCCAAATTCGGGTACTCGTTTATGTATTTGATTGGAGATAAAAATTCTACCAATTTGTCAATTGGTATATTGTTTCCTCTAATACTTAAACTTTTCAACTTAGGGAAATTTAATTTTATAAATATCAACGCATCAGCACATTTATAATAGTATTTAGTCTTTACAACTGTAGAAAATATTGTTTCTCTATGATTATGACGATAATTATAAAGCGATATAGAGGCATTTGATTGAGATGGTGTTGGGGTATCAGATCCAGATATAGAATGGGCCATAGTTACTTGATGCAATGGTAGACCATCAAGATTCAAATATTGTAAAGTTTTATTATGACCATATTGACAAAGTTTTTTCAATAAAAACATTGTATGAACATCATTCCATAGAGCAGAATGAGAAATATCACTTAAATTTAACCATTTTAAAGTGGCAGCATTATTCTCATCAGTGACAGCAGGATGGTGTGAAAAAAATTCTAAAATGGCTCTTGAAGTTAGTTGTGAACATGATGCAAAGGAGAGATGAGTCAAATTTTTTAAATGTGGCATATATTGCATCAAAATTTGACCATCAATAGACGTATGTGCTAAATCCACTTTTTGTAAGTCAGGGAAGAGTTTTAATAATTTACCTAAAACAGGTTTTGGCAAATCTGTACAATCGTTTAATCCTAGACATGTTATTTGTGAATTGTATGCAATAGGTTCTGGAATAGAAGTATTAGGATTAGGACCAGCAGCATTATTTGATGCTGGATCGGGCGGGTATAGTTTGTTTAAAGCATTAATAAAACTCTTTGTCAAATTATCGCCTGAACAACCACAAAAGTCTAATATACTCAAATTTTTACCAGGTTTTAAAAGCCAATAAATAATATTCTCATCTAAATCATCTTGAATATTTTCACATGCCAGAAACTCTCTTAGACTGGATTCAGTTAATTTTAAAAATTTATATAAAGTTTCATTAGTCAAATTTTGGATAGATTTATTCATTTCATTTGACCTACCAAGACCAATCGACGTCAATTCTTGGAAGTCTGCAATTTGAATGATGTTTCTTAATTCGGGACAATGGTTAATTGATTCTAATAAATTATGGAATCTTTTTGCAGTAGTGAAATTGCAATGTTTATAAAGCAAAACCCGACAAATATGATAGAAAGTTTTGTTAACGGTTAGATTGCTCCTCAAAAAATTTCTTAAATTTTCATTATATTTTTCTGAAGTTGGTGGATAATCGTTCGACATATAATCTTTAAATTGGTAAGTTAAAATTTCATAAATGATTTCTGGTGGGATAGTTTGGAAAAGACCGAGATTATTTGTCTGAAGATTTGTTGACACATTATTTGTTGTCATATTATATTAGTAGGGATGTATTATGATGGAGTTATTCTCTCTTATTTTGCACTAACAAATGATATGAGAATTCAATAAGTTTTTAATACGTTATGCCTAGCTATTTAATTGAATTACGATAATTAGACAGGATAAGATAATAATAACACTTCTATTTGAGGGTATGTTTGTGTGTTTATGTATGTATGTGCATAAATGTATAACGTTGTCGTAATTGTTGTATTTTCTTATATATATATATATTATTTCGCAGTTTGCTAACCTTTAAATTTTCACCTTAAGGGATAATTTTTAGGATCCGTCTATTTTTCTTTTTTTTTTTTCTGTCAGGTTACTAATTCTGATTAATAATAACTGTAGAGAGAAACAGTATTCCGAAGGGGATTCGACGGCGGAAATACTTCCGAAAATGTTTTGCTTCGGAATTTCCTAATCCGTATAGAATCACTAACGGATATATAACCCCGTGCCACACAAAGCACAATTGAATCCCACAGTATAAATAAATTATACACACATCTGTATGTATTAATAGATACAGGCTTTCATTTGCTGTTAATAGAGTTTACATAAAAGCTATCGATGGCTTAAATTGGAATGTAACTCTAGTATAACTACTGTTTTGGACCTAAAAGTCCACAAAAGATCTTAAAGATCTAACAAAAACAACACTATATTGCATAGATGATTTCACTTAGCTGAATAAGTCGTGTGTGTTAATTGTTGTGGATATTCTCACAGTTTTATACTGATCGTATCATCTTCAGTGCAGCTATACAAATAGGTAGTAATTACATATATTCTATGTACTAAAACAAAAAGAACTTGGTGGCTCTTTCTTTTTGCTTTCTTTCTTTCTTTTTTTTTGTTTTGTTGGTGGTTTTTTTTGTTTTGTCGTACCGTTTTTTGTTATCAAGAAAAGTAAACCGGAATTAGTCATGATTATCACGTTAAGCAAAAATTACATTTAACATACCTCTTGATACAGACGTCAAATTGATTCACTAAAAAATCTAGAAATCATTACTGTTTGAAAGACAAAATTCTATCATTAAGTTGAAAAAAAAAACTACATTGACAACTATACAACTATTGAAAACGGTCATTCGGGAGGAATTGAATTGTTATAGGAAGAATAAAAACAGTAAACTAAGAAAGAAAGGGGAATAAACAAGTTCCAGCATGTCACAGATTCTATCTCAAAAAATTAAAGTAGCTTTAATTCAATTAAATGGTTCTAGTCCAAATAAATTGGATAATTTAAATAGAGCAGCTAGATTTGTTGAAATGGCCATGCAAAAACAACCTGACACAAAGATTGTAGTGTTACCAGAATGTTTTAATTCACCATACTCTGTGACCAAATTTAGAGAATATGCAGAGGTTATTGACAGTAGAAATAAATCACAATCTATTGATTTCTTATCCAAAATTGCTTGTAAGTATAATATCACCTTAATTGGTGGGTCTATCCCAGAAATTGATCCAAGCACAAATAAAATATATAATACATCTCCAATCTTTAACAGTAAAGGTGACTTAATAGATATACATCGTAAAGTACATTTATTTGATGTTGATATTCCAAATGGTATCACTTTTAAAGAAAGTGAAACTTTGTCCCCAGGTGATAAACTGACCACTGTTGATACTCCTTATGGTAATATTGGTGTGGGTATCTGTTATGACATGAGGTTCCCTGAATTGACTACCATATCAGCAAGAGAGCCAAATAATGCATTTGCTATGGTTTTCCCTAGTGCATTTAATACTGTCACTGGCCCTATGCATTGGCATCTATTAGCACGTTCTAGAGCTGTTGATAATCAAATTTACACAATTTTATGTTCACCAGCTAGAAATTTGGAGAGTTCCTATCATGCTTATGGCCATTCTTTAGTATGTAATCCAAAGGGTGAGATTATCGCTGAAGCTGGTGAAGGAGAAGAAATCATTTATGCTGAATTGAATCCAGAAGATATTACTAATTTCAGACAAGCTGTACCATTATTAAGTCAAAGAAGATTCGATTTATATAAAGATATATCAAAATAAATTAAGCTTATATATAAGAACAGAAATTTGTTAAATTTAAGTAAACGTATGACTATATATATAATATTCAAGTATATAAGGAGTTATCTCAAGTAATATACTAAAATATGGATATTATTTATATTTAAACACTTACAAATTATATAGTCGTTGATTCTAACTAGTAAATCAATTATATAATTCTTCTTCTTATTGTTATTATTATTTGTTATTGTTACATCATCTCTTATGTAGAACCTAAAAGATAATAATATAGAATGTTAACGTTGGTAATTACCTCTGACACATTCTCTTTCAATAATCAGAGGTTTCTTTGAACAAGTTTCTCAGTAATTTGCCATCGACAGCCAATCCGACGGTCGTTTGTTCGAATTCACTCACAGCCTGGGCGCAAAGTTTTTTATTTGTTCCAACTCTTTCGTCTGGTCATCAAACGTTACCCGTGGACTACGTATTGTAGGTTTTTCCAATTAGAGCTTCTTAGAATCTGATTTTCTATAAGAGAAGTAAAGAGATTTTTAATAATCATGATAATTTTATCCATCAAATATTGCTGAAACAGAAGATTCTAGAATAAAATATGATTAACCAATAAGATTTTAACCAATGAGAATAAATCTTACAGCAAAAACCTCTCCATAGTAGAATTATCATCAAGATACTTTACACCTTGATACTTAAACGGAGTATCCAAGTTTCCTAATAAGTAAACCAAGAAGTACCCTTAAAATAAATACAGTGGTAAGTTATAACTAGTAGTAATATTCGATACTTATTTCCAAACATATATAAGGAACATGAACTAATCGATAATCGATATTATTTGTAAGGAACCTAACTGGAAGTTCAGTAGATACGCAATTCTGCGGGTAACACCTGAGTGTCTGGGTGGAGGATTGGTACAACCACGTGTGCAGTGGTTAGTATAAGGTATTGAACCTGATTGGAGGATTTCCAGGGAGTGATAATTATATCAGATCTTGACGAGAGGCCTTTGATTATTCAGGAATTATGCCAGAGGTAATTATCTTATTTAAGCATGTCTTAGTATTGATATTAAGAGGTAACTCCTAATATCATACAGGAGTAACAGAACGACAAGAAGTAATAATACTACATCAGGGTTATTAATTAGTGTATATAGAGCTTACGTAAGAGTGTTTATATTTATACTAATTGATATAATTGATCCATTTAGCACAACGACTGTTACATTATTTCCCTTACTACTTATTATAACAATATATTTTATATTACTATATAATTACATATTTTATGGAATTTCTATACAACCGAGGAACATCTCTAGAACTAAATACATAAATAGTAAAGCATATAATAAGTTAAGAATGTTTATTAATAATAATTTTAGTGAAAGCGCTTATTTTCATCAAATATATTTAGAATACTTTTAAGAGAAAATTGACTTTTTATCTCCATTTATCAATATAATTAAAGAATTAGTTATTTTCCTTGAGCACTTTAACAAACAACGGCATTCTTTTCCTTTTTTACTAACATTTTGCTGGAAATATCGGATGAAGCTACACACTCAAATACGAAAATGATTGGATATAAATCAATACGCATTATTAATATTAAAACCGATAAAATACAAACTTGTACATAACTATATGAGCGTAGATTGTTTGTCCTAAACTAAAATTATATAAAACAAGGACAAGAAGGTAAAGAACAAATTATTATAATTTATCTCTAAACATCTTAAGTAATATTATTTTATATATATATATATATTTATCTTCATACTTTATATAAAAAACCAAAGAATTGTAATAATAATAAATACACTACTAAATTAACTATTTAATCATGGCCACTAGCTTCAGCAACATCTTAGGCGTATCTTCTTATGACATTTAAATTAGAAGTTAGAAATAAATTTTTAAAAAAAAATATAATTAGTAGAAAGAAAACTCAAATTTTTCTAGGTTGCTGTAGTTTGGAGTTGAAATATATTCTAGATAATTATACTATCAAACGGATAGTTAGGCAAATGATAAATATATATAAAGACGTTATATCTAGGAATTTGAACCGTTTATTGCTTGTCCTTTTTATTTTATAGAATGAAAATATATACAATTATAAATTTGTCTCAATTACAAGTTTAGAAACTAAGATGGCAGTCCTTTATATATAAAATTGTGAGTTAATATTTTTCTTAATTGAATTCTGTAATAATTTCCAATAGTTCTAATAATTTTTTTTTTAAAAATTAACCCAAACATTCATTTGTGTTTAAGCAATTATATCAAGCACTTAAGTATTTATATGTTTCAATACTGTCTCATTTAATGTCTCGTTATTGTATTATTTAATATTACAATACTTTATGTACTTAAACCGTCAACATAGAATTTTTAAAAAAAAATCCTAAATTCTAAAATCCAAACTAGAACAATGACAAACATCACAAAATCCAAATTACCATTTTCCAAACTCTAATATCATAGTTAATTCACCGCATTAGTGTCACATATGTTGTAGAACTCACAGACTCTAAATTAGTTATATAACTGAAATGTAGTTAGCCCTAAAATATCACATAGGGTTTGGATAGTAGTTTATGCTTTACAACCTGGAAAGCGAGAATGAGTTACGTCAAGATTGAAAATCACCAGTCGGATGTGTGAGTGTAAGACTGAGAGTCATGGTTCGAACATCGAGGGACACACAGTCAGATCAAGAGAAGAAAAAGAAAAGAGATTCAAGAAAAAGTTTTTCAAGAGAAATGTGATAAAAAGAAATTGGGAAAACTAACTAAAGTAAAAATTGACAAACATGCTAACAAGATAAAGAATACAAACCAGAGATAGAAATCAAAAACTAGGAATTGTGGTGATAAAAAGCAATGACAGGTGATAAGAGACGTTGATAAAAAGAAACTAACTGTATTGATATTCTAATATGGTTAAATATATCAGAATAAGTCGAGATTCAAGCAGAGTATAGAAAGAATAACTGTCCAATGCGTTAGTGTTATCATAGTTGCAAGAGCCTTTTGGCTATTATTTGTGTTATTGTAACGGCTAGAACGTGTTTCCACGTTAGCAAGTCTGATGAACATTCTTCTATTCTATCGAGTGATGCTTCATAATGATACAATTACTGAGTCAAGTTTTATTAAACATTTCTGATTCACATGCGACATATATAAGTAGGTAAGATCTCCGAGTGGATTCACGAGTTTGTGAGTTTATAAGAATTTTGTTTACTTATAATTTTCCTATATAGTACATAATATATAATATATAATTTATATAGAAGAGGCTAACCGGCGAAATACGCAATTATATAACTATATAACATTAGAAGAGGACTAACCCTAACCTTTTCTATCTATTTTAATATCATATCATAATATAGTCTACATCAATCTCCTGATTTAGTCTACACATCAACCCACATATTTTACAAAAACAACAGTGTTTAGGCAACTTGGCCGAGTGGTTAAGGCGTAAGATTAGAAATCTTTTGGGCTTTGCCCGCGCAGGTTCGAATCCTGCAGTTGTCGTTTTTACAATTGTAGTTTTTGTAATATCCCGTGATACGAAATGTAGTCTAATTTACTTTTCCAATACATTTTGTGACATATATTGTCCTGATGTCACGCTAGACGATCTTGCAAGCTCTTTAGTCGACGACGACGTTCTTGTTTTTCTTGTTTATAAAATATATATATCTGTATATCTGTGTATCTTAGTTTACTCCGTATATACAGTATAGTTTATGTATCATAGATAGAACAACGAACAACCAAGAATCATTTATTATATTTATCATTATAGAAGAGTATATCTCTCGTAGTAGATCTTCATCTATTACACATTTTGTAATAAATGAAAACCTATTACGGGATATATACTCTTCTATAATTAATATGATGAATGATTCTTTGTAGTTTACTATGTATGATATATAACCATATTGTATATACCGAGTAACTAAGATACACAGGTATACAGATATATATTTTATAAACAAGAAAAACAAGAACGTCGTCGTTGACTCAAGAGCTTGCCAGATCGTCTAGCGTGACATCAGGACAACATATATCACAGATATCAAGTAATTTTATATTTATTTTTTTTTCCTATGTTACCAATTACCAAAGCTTTTTTTTTCAAATAGATTCTGTTTTCGGAGTTTCATACCATTCAGGCTTACTACATAATTAAAAACTAGTTGATGCTACTTTTATTAGTTAATACTAATGGTATATATATCGAAAAAACTCTAAGGTTTTCCAAGAATATATTAACATTGGAAACGCAAATAAATTAGAATATTTTAGAAGCTATATAATAATATCTGATGAAAATTTTAAATATAAGCTTAATTACCCAATAATTTTGAAGGATCTTTGTCTCTGTATGGTAATTAAGTTTAAAATGATTTTCCTCTATTTGTTACTTCATCTATTTTAATTTTTATAACAAAGTTCAATCAATGAAAGACTCTTGATTTTCAAGTATTTATAAGGAATGAAATCAGTAATAATAATAATAATAATAATTGAAAACTAACTGTGTGTTTTTCTAACCGGACTATAGATCTTAATAAAAACCCTGAAAAGAAAAACACTTTTATCGGCAACTTGCCGATGATTATATATATATATATATATGTTGGTTTGTTTTTATGAAACTCTTATATACCTAAAACTTTTATTTGCCTAGGTAAAAAAGGGAATATAAAGTTAAGTCTTCTCAGGTTCATTGTCTAAACTAACTTTTAGATACTCAATAATAAGAGAGGGAACATAATTAATTTCATAATATATAACTTGTTACATGTTATGTAAAACCGGCTGTTGTTATTGAAGATAAGTCGTGTTACAATTTAAAGGGAGCATCAGTAAGTTGTGTCTATCATCCTGTTTGCTTTTGATAGCAATTCTACATACAAAATGGTCATATCCAATTTCTAATATAATCCCGTAGTTAATAATAATGTCCTCATTACATTAAGCGTTCAGTAGGATATGGTTGGACTCTTGCTACAGGTAAATACACATCTGATAAGAAAGGTAAGATTATTATAAAACCTTGTATTTCAAACGATATAACATCATTTAGGTGGGGAAAAAGTAGAATAACTTAAAAAAAATTTTTTCAAGATATATAAACATTAATTTTGATTGTTGACTTGTTAATGTTTACAATCCCCAACCACAATAACAAGATGACAAAAAATGCTGTCCTCTTCCTTTTTAAGAATGGGATATGAATCCCGAATATTATAGTAATTATAATTACGACAGCGATACCGCTGGATAAAAACAAAAGAAAGAGAAAGGGAAATGATTCAATATATTTGTTTAAGTGTTATAATATTCTCCAATTTCAGGGCACTTTCCAAATTGGGAAACTTTTTGCTACATGAAAGTGACTAAAATGGAGTAACAAAGGAACCCTTTAAACCTAAGTACTATTTAATGTTGTGTTGATATGTTAGGAAAAAAAATTATTAGCCCCACTTTAACTAGGAGATATAAAAACAGAAAAACCATCAAATTTGGTAATTTAAAATGTGACAGTTTGTTTTTACCATAAACGCCCTAGTAAAATTTGGTATTTGGAAATGGAAATATGTGATAAAATGCGAAAATCCGAGATAATTTTTGTCCTTGCTATTTGTTTTTTTTGCTTTTTCATTTTATTTTTGTTGCATCTATTGTGGAATATTCATGAAAACAAAAACAAAAAAAAATTCTTTTTGCAAGGGTCACTTTAGAATAACTAGAAAAACAAATGAATATATTATGTAAATTTTAAAAAAGCGTGACCTTTATTTTTGTTTTTCTCTTTCTTTTGCTTTTGCCCAAGAAAAAAAGTACAACCCTATATTATTATTATTTCCTATCATCTTGTATAAATGATTCATTTTTAAAAAAACCCTACAATATCTGTATATCGGTTGAATCAAAATTTGTAGAAAATGAATGTAAATTACATGAACTAACTGGAAAAAGTTTATCAAACACGCCAAAATTATGTTAAAACCTAACTTAAAGAATTTCATTTATAGTAAAAAAAAATAAAAGGACTTGAAACAATTACGTAAACATATAATTTAAACTACACAAAAATGTGAGAAATAATCGTGTAAATTCTATCATATGGGGAATAATAGATAAAGTTATGTCAAAATAAAAAAAAGAATAAACTGAGGGTTGGTCATCAAGCCTGAAGAAAAATGGGCTCATAATCTATGTGAAATCACAAATTTCACGGCAAATTACTATATACTAATGAATGACCATAGATGGTGTCGTCGTTTTTTAATTCAATCATCCATGAACCTAGTAAATTGTTATCAGAACGTAGACTAACTGCATCTACTTAAGGATATATATATATTTATATATTTGTAGCAATAGATTATTTTGCTACTGGATTTGTCAACATACATAAAGAACATTTTACGTAATCTGGTTATCTTACTTTAAACTTATGTTTCTTAAAATTCATCTCTTTATCCAATGCCATAAAGAAAACATCCAAGCTTGTTGCATTGTATTATTAGATTTTGTTTTACCTCAATAATCCATATTAGTGTGATTTATAGGTTTTCGTTTGCAAATTTTTTTTATTTCGCCAATTTGCCTGATAAGGTTTAAATAAATAGATTAGTTTATTTTACTAGTAAAGTTTTTTGTATAAGCTAGTTGGACTGAATTAAGTTACTATTACATTTTAGATTCTTTACGGTTATTGTTATTATCTATTCCATACTTTATTTTTTTATCTTATTTTTATTTTTTTTTGTCTTCGAGTTTCGTCCCCTTATCCTTATCTTTGTTGATCACCCTTTTATAGACTAATTGATAGACTCAGCCTTAACAAGAAAATATTCGACTTTTGATCCTTACATACTGTTATATTTCTAATCTATTCCATAAAAAATGTCACAACAACAACAACAACAAGAGGGAAAGTCACAAAAACAAATCAAATACCCATGGTGGTATGGTGGTGCTGCAGGCATTTTCGCCTGTATCTGTACCCATCCATTAGATTTAGCAAAAGTAAGATTACAAGCAGCATCTTTACCTAAACCAACATTAGTGGAAATGCTGACAAATATCCTAAGGAATGAAGGTGTTCTAGGGTTATATTCAGGACTTAGTGCAGCTGTCTTACGACAATGTACTTATACCACTGTAAGATTCGGTATATACGATCTATTGAAGGAACATGTAATTCCACAGAAAGAATTAACAAATATGGCATATCTTTTACCAAGTTCTATGTTTAGCGGTGCTATTGGTGGTCTAGCTGGTAATTTCGCAGATGTTGTTAATATCAGAATGCAAAATGACTCAGCCTTGGAACCCCATTTAAGGAGAAATTATAGAAATGCATTTGACGGTGTTTGGAAAATCTATAGACATGAAGGCGGTGTAAAAACACTATTAACAGGTTGGAAACCAAATATGGTTAGAGGTGTGTTGATGACAGCCTCTCAAGTGGTCACATATGATATTTTTAAGAATTATCTAGTAACTAATCTAGATTTTGATCCTGCAAATAAGACCACACACTTCTCTGCATCGTTGTTGGCAGGGTTAGTGGCCACTACAATCTGTTCTCCAGCGGATGTCATCAAGACACGAATCATGAATGCTAGCAAAGCTGAAAATAAATCTTCTATTGAAATATTAACCACTGCTCTGCGTACAGAAGGTCCATCATTTATGTTTAGAGGTTGGCTACCAAGTTTTACCAGATTGGGTCCATTCACCATGTTAATTTTCTTTGCTATCGAACAACTAAAGAAACATAAGATTGGTGTAAAGGAGGATGACTACGTGTAATATGAATGCATCTTATATTCGTTTATCCATGGCCTTTTTTTAGTTTTTTATCGACAAATTATTTTATTTATAGGTATATTTCATAATTTTATTCGATATAGCTGGTTTCTTGATTCATTTATTTAAGTTAATTCAGTCATAAATAATATACAACTACATAGTGATATTTATATCTATATAGACTCAAGAAAAAAAATATCTATACTTATGTACAAATAGATGTATTTGCACTACGCTGCTAATCATCGCCAACATTAACAAAATAGCTTCGGGTAGTGTCTTTTTCAGAAATGCATCATTTGGTACGAATACAATTTTTTTCAAAGCAAATGAAGAACTTGAAATGTTTGCGAAAATTTAACAAGAACAGTTAAAGAGGTGATAGATGAAGAGCAAGCCAGGGAATACTCTGTCTTCTTCGTATATCATTCGATTGCAACAAATTTTTGAGATTCCTTTGTCTACAGAGTCAGTTACGATTACAACACTATTTATTCTATTGCATTTTTCTTTATTTAGTGATATTAGGAGTTACCTGAGTAACTGTAATTTAGCTATACTCCGTCACGGGTTGAATATTACCTTTGTTATTTGATTTTACAAGAAATCTAATTAGTTCAAAAATTCCAGTACATTCTGTGAAAGCAACAATTTTAATTTGAATTGATTGACTTTACATTTTGCTTGAACTCTGCAACCACATTTATAGTTACAATTATAGATATATTAAAATATAATAGAAGGTAAATAACAATAAGCATGTCTACTGCTGAAATTGCTCAACTTTTGGAAAACACAATTTTAAATCCAGACGGTAATATTCGTCTTCAAAGTGAAACCCAATTAAAGACTTTATCAAATGAAAACTTTTTACAATATGCTGGACTATTGTCTCAAGTGTTGGTTGAAAAGTCATATAAGATGGAAGCACGTATCTTAGCTGCTTTATCTTTAAAGAATGAATTAATTTCCAAAGATTCAGTTAGATCTAAGCAATTTGCACAACGTTGGATTACGCAAATTGACATTAACTCTAAGCAACTTATTAAAAATAATGCATTACAAGCTTTAGTATCTTCTGAGGACCGTGTGGCAAATGCTGCTGCCCAATTGATTGCTGCTATTGCAGACATTGAATTGCCAATTGGTGATTGGCCAGAGTTAATGAAAATTATGGTTGATAACACTAACCCAAGTCAACCAGAAAATGTCAAAAGAGCCTCTTTATTATCATTAGGTTATATCTGTGAAAGTGCAGATCCTCAATCCCAAGCTTTAATAGCAGAGTCTAACAATATACTAATCGCAATTGTACAAGGTGCCCAATCATCCGAGCCGTCTAAAACAGTCAGATTGGCTGCTTTAAACGCTCTAGCAGATTCTTTAATATTTATTAAAAATAATATGGAACGTGAAGGAGAAAGAAATTATTTAATGCAGGTTGTTTGCGAAGCCACTCAGACAAATGAAAGTGAAATCCAAGCTGCAGCCTTTGGTTGTCTTTGTAGAATTATGTCTTTATACTATTCTTTCATGAAACCATATATGGAACAAGCTTTATATGCATTGACTATATCTACTATGGAATCACCAGATGACAAGGTTGCTTCAATGACAGTGGAATTTTGGTCTACTATTTGTGAAGAAGAAATTGACATTTCTTATGAATTGTCACAGTTCCCAGGTTCTCCGTTACAAAGCTTCAATTTTGCATTAGCTTCTTTGAAAGACGTTGTTCCAACTTTATTGAAATTATTAACTAGACAGAACGAAGATTTTGAAGATGATGATTGGAATGTTTCGATGTCTGCAGGTGTCTGTTTACAACTATTTGCTCAAAACTGTGGTGATGCAATTTTGGAACCTGTATTACAATTTGTTGAACAAAATATTACAGATTCTGACTGGAGAAGACGTGAAGCTGCAGTGATGGCATTTGGTTCCATCATGGAAGGTCCAAATAAAGATCAAAAGATATACTATATTCATCAAGCTTTACCTGCTATTTTAAACTTAATGAATGATCAATCACTTCAAGTAAAAGAAACAGCAGCCTGGTGTATTGGTAGAATCGCTGATATAGTAGTAGATGCTATTGATATTAGAGAACATTTACCAAATGTTATACGTTCTTGTGTCAGTGGATTAGGAGACCATCCAAAGATTGCTGCCAATTGTGCATGGACCATTATTAACTTAGTTGAACAACTAGCAGACCAAACTCCCTCTCCAATTTTCAACTATTATCCAATTATTGTCGACTCATTAATTACAGTTGCTAACAAGTCAGATAACGAGTTTAATGCAAGAGCTTCTGCTTTCTCTGCGTTAACTACCATAGTAGAATGTTCAAACAACGAAGTTGCTGAGACAACTGCTTCTATTTCTAGTTTTGTTATGGATAAATTAGGGCAAACTATGTCTGTTGATGAATCACAGTTACCTATGGAGGCTTTACAAAGTTTACAAGAACTGCAGTCCAATATATTAACTGTCCTTGCCGCTGTGATTAGAAAATCACCAAGTAGTGTCGAGACGGTCTCTGACATGTTGATGGAACTATTTATGAAGTTATTAGATAAAAAAGATTCCACATTTATTGAAGATGACGTTTTCTACGCGGTGTCTTCCTTATCATTCTCTTTGGGTTCAAAATTTGAAAAATATTTAGAAGCATTTTCTCCATATCTTGTAAAGGCATTAAATCAAGTAGATTCCACCATAGCTATTACTGCAGTAGGTTTTGTTGCTGATATTGCCAACTCTTTGGGTGAAGATTTCAAGAAATATGCAAGTGCTTTCATGAGTGTTTTAGGTCAAATGATTTCCAATTCTAACTCCAAGAAAGAATTAAAACCAGCAGTGTTAAGTGTGTTTGGTGACATCGCTTCTAATATTGGTTCCGATTTTACTCCATATCTAAGTGATGTTATGAATTTATGTGTTGCTGCCCAAAATACAAAACCAGAAAATGGCAGTTTAGACGCCATAGATTACTACATTAAAGTACTTGAAGCTGTCTTAGATGCTTATGTTGGTATTGTAGGTGGTCTTCATGCAAATCCACAAGTCATCTACGAATATGTTGGAACTATTTTCCAATTTATAACGCTTGTAGCAGAAGAGCCACAATTATACAGTGACGACTCAGTTTCCAGATCTGCAGTTGGTTTGATTGGTGATATTGCAGCTATGTATCCTGACGGATCTATTAAGCAATTTTACGGTCAAGAAACTGTCACTGATTTTATTAAGAAGACAAGAAGCAATCCAACATTCTCTCAGTCTACTAAAGATACTGCAAGATGGGCTAGGGAACAACAAAAGCACCAATTAACTTTGTGATATTAACTCAACTATTTGTTGAATCATCCATCTTTTTTCCTTTGTACTTCTAATATTTTTAACATCTCTCTCTTTTCTCTCCCCTTTGCATGCATTATTATTATTATTATTGAACCCGTGTACATTTCTTCTATTTTCAATCATCTTTGGTTAGAAGTTTATAATTTTTATTTTATTTTTTATTGTTATTTAATCATTCCTTCTTTTTTTTTCTCTGTCTTCTTTTTATCTTTTTATTTTTTTTTTTTTCTCTCTTCTTTTTACCTTTTTGTTTTTTTACATTCATTACTATAATAATATTATTATTTCATTACTAATGACAATCTTTCCTTTTTTTATCCTTTCTTCTCTTTTTCACATACCTTTATTTTTAATTCCTGTACTTTGATCTTCTTTTCATTTTATTTTATGATATTCTTTTTTTTTATTTGACTATATTGTAACATTCCAAATTTTTCAACTATCTTTGTTTATTCACTATGCATTTTTTCACTGACATTTTTGTATTTTTAAATTCCGTGGTATTTACTATACATTTTAACCTTGGATATATATAGGTAAATGGTTACAGTTTAATTTACTCAAATAAGAAAATTAAATTAAATTAATTTTTTGGAGTTTTATGTTTATTCTTTTTTTTGACTTAAGACTGTTTTATATCTTGCAATGCTGTCTTATGTGTATGTATTTTTAATGTCGAGCTCCTCAGTAAATATGAAAAAAAGATTTAACTGTTGGCTATTGTATTCTCTATATTTTTTTACTGATACTTAACAAAGTAAAACTTTTATGTAGTCGGTGTTTTAGCTTCATTTACGTAAGAATATTCAAAAAAGATTTAAGGAAAAATATATTTTTAATATTGACACAAAAGTCAACTACAAAAATTAAGATCGATTTGTAAAATAATTTAAATGGATAATTGAGAGTTTTATTGCTATAAAAATTACCCACGTATATGTTATTTTTTTTCATTAAAAGCATCTTTATAACTTCATGTATACAGGAGAATCTTCTATTTGATGAGACAACAGTATACCCATTTAAGTTATTAATTTGCGAATATAAAAACGTACTTAAATTTAAGATATGATAAAGGAATATAAAATCTTCATTATTTTTGCCATGAAATTTCATGATATTACCTTAGATAATGGTTCTAATTATCAATAGTTATTTTTCTATTAATTAATAGGGATTCTTTCTACAGTATTACAAAATGGTCCAAAAGTAATCTCTGTCAAAAACTTTCTAGAAAACTCCAATTTTGGTACGTCCAATACCGTATATGCCAACAAATACCCATATAAAACTCTCAAAGTGGATTCATGTGCAATGATCAAGACATCTGTATTCATATGTTCCAATTCTAATAGAAGGGATTCCATTCTAACTGCTAAATCGTGATACGACTCGGCTCTTGGATATCTGTAATGATAAGGATCTTTTAAGAATTCTGCATGCTCATTTGGATATTTTTCTTTAATTTCCTCTAATGTCATGTCAGCAATGCTACCTGGCTGCAGTTGTTTCAATTGACTCCTTTCTTGTACATTAAATCCCTTTTCAATAAAAAACATACCGGTAGTATACGTTCTCTTTCTTGGCCCGGCCCATATAATTAAAGAATCTGTGTTTACTTCCTTTCCTTGTCTGTGCATCTTGACCCTGTCTAAAACCAAGTCAGTTAAAACTTTGGAGTAACGAATCCCTTCTTCGTTTAAAACTTCATCGTTTTTATATTTATCTGAATCGCTAGTGCCACATCTAGCCAGGTAAACACGACTAGTCTTATTTCTTAAATTCATTAAAAAGAAAACTATTTTGTTGATCAGATAACCCAATTGATTATTATGATTAATAATTAGTTGCTTACCAAAATTGATATATTTAAGAAAATTACAGTTCTCATCAGGTGTAATATGTTCGTATTGGGATTCTTTTATTAATAATTTCTTTGTGTAATAGTCGATTGCATCTTCTTTTTTCCAATTCAAATACTGGTTAGATTTTAGAGCTATTTCGATATTTTCGTTGACTAATTCTGGATCGTTCACTATTGATTCAATGAATAATACTTTGACATTAATATTTTCAAAAAGAGACACTAACCTTTTTCTATCAGATTTAAGGATATTCAAGGAATCAAAGATTGCAATCTGACCTCTTTTATTCTCGAAGAAATCGATGATATCTTTAAGAACTTCGTCTACCATATCTTGTTCAAATTTCAAACTTAGGGAAATATTCCTGTTACTTTTATGTCTTCTATATTCTGAGACATGGAATGATCTAGTTCTTACCCCCAACCATCGTGTATACCTTGTCATTGATACGGCCAATAACGTTTTAGACGTGGCAGGTAGCCCAACCAGTGCAATCAGGATATTACCAGCATGAAATAAAGTTCCCGCTTCAGTCGGATATAGTTGTCCCGGCGCCATTGGATATCCACGGTCTACTGGTTCATGAACTGCATCTTTTCTGTAATCTGATTCATTGGTCGAGATTCTATCTTTTAAAGAATTTTCTTTATTGTTTTCGTTAATACTCATCCTTGATAGTATCTCTCTTAATGAATATTTGTAATAGGGTTAAAAATAAAAGTCCGAGTGCTGTCTTCTCTTCTTTTTTTTTTTTATATTTTTGTTTTTGAAGGTCTGTATAGATGGAACCTTATAAATACACACTAGTGCTTTTATTTGTCTCTATCCTTTGTGGCTATTTTATTCTTTGTAGGAGATACCTTCTATGGTAATTCTAAGAAATTAGTTGAACGTCTTCTTTTCACCCTCTCTATATCTTTTCTATGAAAGTCCACGTACTATTAATTTATTCAGTACCCTTTAAGTAAGATCCACTTTCCTTGTTTTTCTTTTTCTAATATTTTCATTCTGCGACTTTTTGTTTCCCGCTACAAAGGAAAAGATCTTTTTAGGAGAGAGATATGAATGAATTTTGGAGGTAAATAATGAGAGAAAGTAGGAAAGAAAGGTTGGAAACGGTTAGACGTTTATTTTTATACAGATCAGTACAAGACTAAGCTTACAGTAATGAAGCTCGAGACAGTGATATCACAAAAACTGGGTTGCTTTTAAGTTAATTTACTCAAGGATCTATGGGTAAATAGGAACTTCACAAAAGTATTTTTAAAGGGGTGCAAAAGTAAACTAATAATAATAATAATAATAGTAACATTAATAAACGGAAAGTAATACAAGCAACCGTGATTAATTGAAACGTACCGTGATACAGCCACTCGTGTTTAATATATAAAACATTTCTGTTAAAATATGTTTCTTGTTTTAAGAATTGAGGTCCTGTTGTTGTTATTACTGCTGTTATGTATATATAGTTGTAGATAGTTATAAATACAGACAAAACAAGATTGAAAGATAAAAAATGAAGAATGATATTTTATTAATTATTTAGAATTGAATTTTAAAAAAAAAAACATTTATTCTAACTTACCACCCTTTCTTTCAATTAAAGCCTTTCTGTCCTTGTCTAAGTGTAACTTGGTAATAACGACCTTAGATGGGTGAATGTTGATTGGAACGGAAGCACCGTTGGATTTTTCCTTAGAGATTTTGTCAACTTGGATAGCGAACTTTAATCTGTAAACGGAAGAAACCTTACCTTCTTGACCCTTCTTGGCACCTCTGGTGACTAAGACTTCATCGTCTCTTCTGATTGGTAAGGCCTTAATACCGTATTGGGCTCTTAATTCCTTGGATAATGGAGCAGATAATAAGACACGACGAACAGAAGATGGAGCGTTGAAGTAGGCCTTTCTGGACTTATTTCTGTCAGAGGAAACGTCTGTTTAAATTGAAAAAAAAAATTTTTTGAACATTGATTCAATAATCACATATATTTTAGGTTTTGTGGTTAGACGAATATATTGACTTTGAAACAATAATCTCCATATGTTAGTAAAACATTCTTTTATTATTTGATATTTTCATTACCAGGCTAAGTATACCCGAGAGTCATAATTATTCGGCTTGACAGTTTTTGGAATCAATTGGTGAAAAAGAAAAAAACCAAAAAAAAAAAAACACTACGCAAGTATATGATATAACAACAATAGCCCACTCTCTTTTTTTTTGCATTAACCGTTTATAATACTAGTTGTCATGATTCTGCCACAAAAATGAAATAAAAGTTCAGTTTTCACTCTGTTCCAAAAAGTTTTTCTCCCACAGCATATAGAAGCTGCATGCAACAGATCATATTTTAGTTTAATTCAAAAATCAAAGAAAAAAAAACAATTGCGGTACTCTTAATTACTCTACTATCCGACGATATTGTGATCTTAGACTCTTGCACTGACTCATATTTTTCAATAGCCTTGTTGTATCTTACTCTAGCTATTCTGTAAAAAACATACCTAAAGATTGCTTAGCCATTGTGATACAGTTTTTCCTGGTGTTATTACTCAACTATCTTTTATAAGGGCCAAGGCAACAGAACTAGTTGCTAAAAAGGCTACGGAAAGAGTACTGTTTTTTTAACCATAATACACCATGGGTATTTACTAACAATAATACTAATATTTGCTGTATTTTGGCAATAAGATATTACAAGAAGTGTTTTAGACAGTATAGAGAGATACTGCTCTCAGTAACAACGCTCTGTTGCAGTTGGTAAGGCAATGGTGGGTGGGAAGTTCTGAGTTTGTTCTGGGTCTACTGGGAGTCTGTACTTCCCTTCCAGCGGGACTATCTTACCAGGCCAAAGTCCTGTCTCCCTCTGCCTGGAGAAGCAAGTGGCTGCTGGAACGGAGGAGAGTCAGCAGGAGGAGAATCAGCAGGAGGAGAATCAGCAAGAAAGGAGGGGCAGGAGGGCCGCTGTGCATTCCGTAGAGGGTTTGGCAGACACCACAGTTTTGGAAAGCCCCAGGTTTGTCTCGTCTATTCTGAAAGGGCTATGTTTGTTCTGGAGGACCGCTGCCGTTAGGAAAACGCTGCAGAGACAGAGAGAGAGAGACAGACAGAGAGGGAGACAGAGAGAGGCCATTTTGGCTCCCCATGGTAATCTGCATTGGAAACATAGAGACTTCTCCAGCAGCGCCAGTCTCTGTAGAAGCCGTTGTCAATAGGGGCGGGGTGGGGGAAGGAAAAGAGAAATAAGAACGGGTCCCCCAAGAACTGCGCAGAATAACCGTATATCCTTTGGTTTTTCCATTTCTTTTCTCATTTTTCTTTTTTTTTTTTTTTTTTTTTAATCTTCGTGTTTTTCTTTCCTTTTGTATTCACATTCCAATGAGATTATCCATAAAAAAACAAAATACTTTCCTAAAGTAGTAATATATGTTCAAAAATGATATTATTCTCTTTTTTTTTCTAAAGAAATAAATTTGATAAATGCATGGGTGTTTTGACCGTCCGTGCTGTCTTTTTTATTATCCATTTCTTCGTTTTATTTTTATTTGTTCTTTTTTACCATTGCAGAACTAGCAACTAAAGGACTTATGAAGTGTCGCTTGTTGATTTTAATCCATTTAACACGGTGTCTTCCTCACATCTTTTGGAAACTCGACATAGTAAGTTTACCTTTCAGGTATCTTTTCGAATTCATTATTAGAAAGCGAATTGATGACTATAAAACTCACATGTTACTAAACCTTTTACACAGAAAAAAAAAATTGTTTTAAAGATAATTATTTAAAAATTCCTCAAGATGTAAAATGATGTACAATTCAAATAGATTATAAAATTATTTATTGTTTGATGATTGATTATAATTTTAAAAAAATTTTTTTTTTGTATTGATGTAAAAAGAGTACTTACTTCATTAGTATGCTTATTTAAAAGGACGTTTTACCAAAAATAATACAAAGTCCCTTCTACTATTTTCATTAATTTCAGACAAGATCAGAGAAACTAATTTATTCTACATCATTAACTACATATTATAAAGGTAAGGCTAACCTAATACGACTACAAAACTATGGAAAAAAAAATAATCTTTTTTTGTAGCGTCGACCGTTATATATAGTAAAAACAATTAACAAAAATGAGCCCCTCCCGGGACTCGAACCCGGATCACAACCACCGGAAGATCGCATGCTAACCATTGCACTAAAAGGGCACTTTCGATAATCTCTCTTCGAATAGTGATATGGTTATAACGTAAGCAGTATTTTAGTAGAAACCGCTAATTCGATTTCTTATCGATAAAATATACATTTCTAAGACAATAATTGATACAAAAAAATAAGCCAACTTCTATACAGCTTTCTCTTAAATTAACTTGTGATATCCAGATTATCTTATTTTTCTGTGATATATATATACAAGAAGAGTTACAAAAGATAAATTATCGTTCAAAACAGTCCTCCTTTTATATGTTTTCTAAAAATTTATGGAATCCATAATATTTAATGACCTGTTATCAGACTAATAACTCTACACAATAATTATTAATTATCGGATCAGATAGAACTTCATTACACAGTCAGAGTAATAAAAGAAAGTGGGATAGAACCGTATGGGTGTTATAATATTAAATACTGGAGGTGATGTAATAGTAGAATCTTATAGAGAAGTAAGATCTAGAAACACACAAAACATTACATGATTTCTATGGCTTCCCCTCCTATTATACAACTTCTGTTCAATTTCAAAATTCTGAGTTTACTGATATGTTTTTAGGTATAGTTTGATACGCAAATTTTTGACGATTTTATTCATTATAATATGCATTTAATTTTAATTTAATTTGGAGCCCTTAGTGACCATGGTTATGGTAGACATTATTAAGTTATAGAAACCTGTTCTGTTTTTTTTTTATATGTATTGTTTTACTATATATTCTCGTTACCTTCTTTTTACGTTTTTTTCTTTTATAAAATGAAATAAAAATCTAAGGGGTTATCTCAAGTAATATACTAAAATATGGATATTAATTATACATAAACACTTACAAATTATATAGTTGTTGATTCTAATTAGTAAACCAATTATATAACCCTTATTATAGTTGTGGAGTATTCTGTTGTTGTATTAAGTTGATCTATTAGGTTCTACCTAATAGATCTAATAAGAATGTGAATGCTGATAATTACCTCTGGCACACTCTCTCAATAATCAGAGGTCTCTTGAATAAGTTTCTCCGTAATTTGCCACCAAGGTCAATCCGACGATCTCTCGTTCGAATACACTCACAGCATGGGCCCAGAGTTTCGGGCTGTTCCAAGTCCTTCGCCTCGACATCAAGCGTTACCCGCGGACTACGTATTTCAGGATTTTCCAATTAGGGTTTCTTACAAAAAAAATAAATAATAAATAAGCTAAGATATGTGCTTTCACTTGTTATGATGAATAGATATTATATCATTGAACTTTTTTATGTATGTTGGGAAAGGACTGTTTTTTTATATTCCTTTTTATAAGAATTGTTTTTAATTTATTTTTTCTACTTATTATACAATTTAAGAATGTATCATAATATGAGGGAAACATGACCATTTTCGCCAATATACGTTTCTAAAATTTTAATGGATTAAAAAGGAAGAAACACAAAAAAAAAGAGAAGAGAAATATATAGTAAAATAGTGTATGATTGTTGTAGTTGTGTATATTTAATAAAAATTGTTGGAACTAAAGGTTCTAGAATGAAATAGAATGAATCAATAAGATTTTAACCAATAAGCATGAATCTTACAGAAAAAACATCTATATAGTAGAACTATCACCAACAAGATGTTTTACCCCTTGATACTTAATTAGGATATCCAAGTTTCCCAATAGGTATACTAACAGGTATCTGTAAAATACATACAGTGGTCAATTATAACAAATGATGTTGCTCAATACTCATTTCCAAACATATATAAGGAACATGAAGTAATCGACAATCGATAATATTTTCCTCACTATTTTTATAACTACATATTTTATATTACTTTATAGTAACACATTTGTATAACTTCTATATAACAGAAGAACTTTACTTCTATTACATATAATAATAACTTTAATAATATATAAAATATAAATTGAGAATGTTTTCTACTTATCCATTACATACAGGCACTCATTCTCAACAAAAATAATAAAGACTCTTTTATTTTTAATATATGTTTATTTAAGTTGCAGAAGTACACTATGTTTTGAATCCTTTTCTAACAACATAATGTTTCAATTTGAAAAAAAAAATAAAATAAGGAATGATATATAGAAATATTGCAAAAAATAAAAACATGCGAGGTTTTTTATGACATCTAACATAAACACATAAATGATTAAAGTGAAATCATACAACCTTCTCTTGTATTATTAATATAGTAAAAAAAAATATATATACTGAAATAAAGCAATATGCAGTTATTTGAGATTTATTATTTCTTTTGTTAGGAATATTCATAATGCACAAGCTAGGGTTATAAAATAATGAAAGATGAAAGAACAAACTCTTATAAAACATGTAATAAAAAAGGTAAGATATATTACACTTAGAAAGTATTAAAAATATGTATTAATGTATTATACACCTTGAAAGCATAATATTAGCTTACTTTCTCTATCTATGAGCTATATACAAGAACGTATTGTGAAGATATGGTAAAACCTAAAGAGCCACAAGAAAAGAATAACTTCCTCTTAAATGAGATTCGGGGTTACGTCGATTTTACACAGCCCCAATTATATTGAACGTTGATCCTGTCGTATGAGATTATCTCCCAAATGTGTGTAACTTATCGTTACCCTACCAATTACATTTTTCTAGGGTTTCTGTATAAATCTTCCTAACAAAAAAACAAAACAAAAAAATATAAGCATATAAAATAACATGTATATTTCTAATATAGAAAAAGGAATGATAATGTTATTCTTTCATTATTTTATGTTCTGGAAAATAAGTCACAAGTAAAGGGAGTAGGGTAATTTTCCTATTATGTGAAATAAACAATTACATGAATAACCTATTTTTATCTTAGAGAACTATCAACTATCTGAATATAATAAAGTGTCTTTAATTTTCTTTTGTGACCTGTAAATAACATATATATATTTAATAATTCAATACGAAAAATTATATATCTTCACAAACCTGTGCTATATGTTATTTGTGAAGGAAAATTTATTTAGCTTTATGTTTCCTTTTCTTTTTGATTTGTAGTCACAAAAACAAAAAAAACACTGTTGAAGTGTCATAAAAAAAAACCTTTTTACGCATTTGTTTTTATTTTTGTTGTATATGTTATATCATCTATTTAGTAAATAATATATATCCAATAAAATTATCAACTTAAAAAACCTTACAAATTTATTGGGGGATATCTATTTAGAAATGTTCAATACAGAATCTTACTATTTAAATAGATAAACTATGTCAGTAGGAAGATATAAAAATCGGGAATAAACAAAAAAGAAATAATTGTTTATCTGGTTTATAGGCCTTTAGCAAATACTTACTTTTTAACTTTTTGTTTTCTCTATACATCAATACAACATTTAAGGTATTACTTCCTTTTTATTCACATATTTTTTTAGAACATGTATCTTTTACAGAGCAAGAAGTTGTTCCTAACATGATGTATCATAAGTATATTTCTGTACCTTCTTACTGATGCTCTTAACGTAAGGGTACTGAAAATCAAAAATACAAAAGCAAAGAATGGGTTTGACTATTTTGTTATCTTGAAACCTCTTGTTGTTATATTTTGTGCTTCTCTCTGGAATTTATTACCTATTAGATAATGTCAATACAATTAAAACAGTACAGAACATTTATTTAATGTTAAATTCTAAACGAATAGAGTTAATATATATAATTTATAAATTAAAAGAGTTAATTTGGATCCCAATTTTAAAATATTTCCCTTCGAGTGTGTCACAGTTGTTTTTTCTGAATTTCTATCTCCTAATTTTTTTTCTTGATTGATATTTATTTTATTAAGAATATTTGAACATAGATCAGCTTCTTTATTAATATTGGAAATTTGTTTTTTTTTTGGAACCTTTTGAAAAGTTATCTCTTTGGAATCCAGGGGGCATATGTTTGTATATTCATTTCTTTGTAAATATAGTTTTGATATTTCTAGTGATAGCTTTTGTTCTGTTGAACAACCTGAAAACTCTCCATAATAACCATAAAACCCATCCGATTTTATATCTGTACAATCAACCTCTCCACAAAGGTATTCAAAAATACTTTCATAATTAACAGTTTCCTTTGAAGGGATGATAACACAGGGTAAAGTTGTGTCAATACAAGAACATGTATCTTCATTTGGGGTAGGAGGTAATTTTTCATTGGCTTTCCAAAATGGTGATAAACTTGGACAATTTATAGAGAAATTATTCTTGTTTTTCAACTCTTTGGTGTAATTTTCTTTGTTCAATTTTTGTAAAGATACTTTATTAAAAGCAATAGAAAGTGTTTCTAAATCGTCTAATTCATGAATACTTTGATCATGCTCACTCAATTGAACGACACCATATTTGTTTTCTTCTTCAAAATACATATACACAATGCCACCAGACCAAACGTTTGCCATCTGAGATCCAAAGAGTGCTTTTATTTCTGTAAAAGGTCTCGGTCTTATCAAATTACATCCAAATTCAGAAAAAAATATTGGAACTGGATAATCTTTAAACTCTTGTGTTCTTTCTTTATAGCCACTAAGTTCAAAAGAAGAATATCCACACCATTCATACATATTTATTCCATAGAAATCCACTTTAATGTCACCACAAATAAAAAATTTGGATAAAGATTTTCTTGTATTTATATCATCATTTGTAGAATATCCAACAGGAATATTTCTATATTTTTTTTCTCGAATATAATTTTTTGTATCCCTGATAGCAGCTTTTACAAATGAGCTGGCTTCCGTATTACTTAAATCATTTGTAACTTCATTCCCTGCAAAAAAACCAAGAATATTTTTGTACGCATGCATAGAATCAATTACAGCCTTATATCTATTCCAAATTGTTATATCCCAAGTCGGATTGTCTCTATTAATGGAAATTTTAGGTTCAGATAAATCTAAAATAACGTATATTCCTGAATTCATTAAAGCAGTCATACATATATCATGTTTTTGTTGCGGGTCAATAGCATATACACGAATAGTATTTATACCTAATCTTTCAAAGTACGGAATATCACGTAAACAAATGTTAGGGTTCCCTAGAGGATCAATGTACCCAATATTATTTTCAATATTATATTCTTCTTCTACTGTTACTCTCATATTTGCTAAAGTATCTGGTTCTCTAAAAAACTGTGGTTTTGGTTGGTAAGCAATCCCCTTTATAAAGAATTGATCCCCTGTATCAGAAAAAAAGAATTTATTTCCAAAAGTTTCGATTGTAGGGAACTCCTGTGATAAATGTGAAAGACAAACCCCATTTAGTAGTGCGAATGCTAAAATCCTTTTAAAGGCTCTCGACATTATATATTCTGTTAAGATTTGATATTTTTTCTTGGTTGTTTAAAAGTTTCAATATGTTGATTTTTATTCTATGGGTACGTTTATGAAATATATACAGTTATTTTGTGACGTTTGTCAATGATTTCTCTTGCGCTGAAATTTTAGTTTAAAAAAAAAATAAATAAGACAAGTATCAAAAGCAAGTAGCACCCTGAAGATTACGATAATATTATATTAAGGCAGCTATACCGTATTCACAGATAATTAAACAACATGACTGATTTATATTTTATTATGAATAACTAAAATACACAAACTTTGTCTTTATTTTATATATATGGACATAAATAAAAAAAAAAAAACATAATTTACTAACTAATAACGTAATTGTATTTTATAGTCTCTATCAAATTTACTTCTTTGGAAGTGACAAGAATATTTATAAATTACAGGAAATTCTGCTCACTTTCATAAATTCTTTTATTTGATAGTGGACCAAGTCTTCATGGATATCGTCGTAGTGAAGTAGTGACCCTTGTAAGTAGACATACCCAACCCTGTGTCATTGTTAGATACGTTTCTTGGTTGGAACAAATTATGAGCTACACCAGTCAAACTCTTACCAAGGTCCTGGACATGAGAGGATGCAACAGCTGGACCAATAATACAAGCAGCGAAAATTATCAAAACCAAAAAGTATAGAGAAGCATATTTTCTTACCATACGTTTACGTAAACGAGCTTGTTTTAGTGAATAAATTGGTGGACGAATTTGACGAGATGGTTTTAACCAGAATAACATAACAGAGTGGAATCTATCAATTTGTGGGATTAATAGTAATGGTAAATGGCAAATTAAAATAATATGACCCAACACAAAATCTGCAGCAAATTCAGATAATTCAACAACCTTGGCCAATAACTCTCTTGATGGTTGAGACCATGCAGCCCAACCTAAACCTTTACCATACCATTTACCTGTCCAGAAAGCAGTGTTGGCAGAATCATTCTTGAATTCTCTTGTTAATAAGAAGATAGTTATAAATTGGAAAATTAATCTTTGACACTGAATACAAGTGATAACACCAATCAACATTCTTGCAAAATTGAAACTTTCCAAAACCCACATGACAATAAAGAATATAATATGAACAACAACAGCTACCCCATGTGCAATACCAGCCATAACGGCACCAGTCTTCTTACAACATAAACCGAATAATGGTCCAGAGCACATGGACATACCCATACAGAAAAACAAAACCCCTAAATTCACGGCAATAGGAGCTAAAGTACAGATAATGACTCTTAAAACAGAATTAACAGTATCATCAGGACCATTCTTGACACCAGTTTGAGCGTTAATAAAGGTAAATGCCATAAAACAACCACCAGCATTAATTGCACATGGAATAATTTCAGCTACAATTAAGTTACTTCTATGAGCTCTGGTTGCATCACCAGCAGTCTTTTCAGATTCATCGCCAGTTAATTTACGTTTGAAACCAGTAATACGGGCTCTTGACATTCTAACATAACCAATCCAGGAGTTTCTATGGTATTTGCTGTTACCTCTAGATAGCCATCTAATAAAATCTCTGTAATCCAAGAAGAAATCTTCCCAAGCAAATTGGTGTGGATTAAAGATAAATGGCGAAAACATCAAAGCAGATAAGGAAGCCCAGAACCATAACAATGCAGCTTGCCAGTGTGCCACTGTACCAAATAATAGCATTAACATAGACCTAGAACCCATATAGATAGCTGATCCTGCGAATCTGGAGTATAAAATCGAGAATGGAATACGAGATGTTGCAAAACCACGACCAGTTGAGATATAACGGGCACCACCAACAGTTAAGTCACTGACTAAAGCAGCAGAATAAATCTGACCAGCAAACACTTCAAACATTGGGGATAAGGATAACATATGACGTGCAAATCTTTGAGTTGCCTTCCATACACCACGTTCAATTAATTCTTGGATAACCATAGGAATAAAAGCAATCCAGAACACAATGAAAATGGATAGTGTATAACGCCTAACCCAATCAATGACTGGAGATAAATTGTAACAACCAATTGGATACAAGACATCAGTGATTGGTAAGTTTTTGTTGTAAATACAAATAATGGATTCATGAGCTAAAGCATGTAAATTGACTAAAGTTAACATAAACATTTGGACGGAAATTTGAATGAACAAATTATTTAAGTGGAAACCTGGGTGAGCATAGTAGAATGTTAAGAAACGATCCAATGGTAATTGGGTACCTAGGTAGTAGTATTCACGAGACAACATTTGTTCACCCATACCAGCACCAATCTTAGTTTGGAAATTCAAAATTGTGCCAAAACCTAAATCTCTACCTTTACCACATTGATAATATTCAACATGCTTAATACGACCACCACGAAGTAAAGCATTCATACCAGCATAAATATCTTCATTCAAATGTAAACCTTTTTGAGCCTTAGAAACACCACCTCTTGTAATCATGAAAGTACCATTAACGAAATCCGGATGACCATAATGTAATTTACCACCAATTTGAGATAAAGTACGAGCAAAAAGAGTACCGAATGTTTGTTCCTTACCTGCAGCAACATCACCTAAGACACCAGAGTTTTCAGAGAAAATATATTCTCTTGCACCGACAATAGCAACTGGATGATTAGTTGTCTGTTCTTCGTATTTCAATTCTGGAGCATATGGATTAACTTGTTCAACGTTTAATTCTTCGAATTCGGCCAAGACAGATCTGATCTTCAAACATTCTTCTAGATAGTTATCTTGGTTAGCATCAATCAATTGGATATATTCACCTCTGTGGAAGATAATAGCATGATTTTGATTATCAGATTTACCATCACCCAAAATTGGATTACCAGATAATTGGACTCTAAATTTAGGACGTCTACGACCGTTTTCCAGGATTTCACAGTGACCATCGATTAAAGCAGAGTAGATTCTTGGATCTTCACCTTCATTTAATGGTGGTTCTTCATCTAAGTAGGCAATTTGTAAATCAGGATAAGCTCTCAGTAAGAATTCAGCATTCTCTAATTCATGTGGTTTGAATTTAGCTAATCTTTGCATAGAAACCAAAAACTTGAATTTTCTTCTGGCCATCTTCTCTAATTCTCTTTCAAGGCCATCGACATTACCACCAAACATTTGAACAATTTCTGGATTTTCCACACGGTATAACAACTTAATAGCTCTAGAATAATTCATGAAACCAGAAACAGTACGATACAAAGTTTGTGATCTTAAAGAAGCCCAAATTCTTGTTCTTAAAGTGTATTCGGGAGCAGCAGACTTAAAACCGATACAATAGAATGGTAAATCATCAATTTGTGCCTTTAACTCATCAGACTTCTCTGGATCATTCTCATCGTTTTCATAGGCTGCAGTCTCTTCAGCCAAGATCTTGGTGTCCTTCACGAAGCAATCCCATTCAACAGGGTGTAATTGTTTCAAGTATTCTAGCAATGTGACCCTAGAGAACTGATCATCTTCACGAATAATTTCTCTTAAAGAAAGTAAGATTCTTTCAGCGTAGTGAGGAGTCAAGACGGTAAAAGTTGGCATGTTATCAACAGGTAAAGGTTCAGGAATTGGAGTAGCCAAAGATTGAGCAAAGAAAGAAATACGACGTTCAGCCTCGGAATCCTTAGGGAAAAATTCTGTTTCAAAATTATTGTCATCTTGAGATGCAAAAAATGTTGGTGCCCTCAAAGTTCTCTTGCCTTCGATCTCTGATGGAACTTGGTGGTACAATAATCTTTGGACATGGTCTATAGCCAATAAATGTTCCCTATACATCGAGATAACAATGGCATTCCAAACTTGGGAGATTAAAACTTTTGGTTTATATTTAATTTCCATATCAGTGGTAGCCAAAATCTTAGAATAAATTCTCTTTGGTAATCTGGTGAAGATATTTCTCCATGGAGTTAATATAGATATACCTAAATAGAATGACTTACCAATTGAGAAAATTGTGTTGACAATAATGTACCATAGATAAGTATCAAGGAAGAATAAAATGAAATCTGTAGCAATCATTAAGCCTAGAGTGATTTTTGGTTGTTGTCTGCAGATCTTAGCCCCCCACCAATATTCACCTGTACATCTCATTGTCATAGTTGATAGGATTCTAATTGGATCTCTTAATGATAAAATTAAGAAGAAGTAGGATTCAGAATATTTAGCAGCACCAATAGTAAACCAAACAAAATAGGACAACCACCTATCCAAACCGTGCAATGGGGCAAAAGATGCAGTAAAAGTTTGAGAAGCTACATAGCGTCTCGACTTGCTCTTCATGTAAGAGGTGAAAAGACCACCTAATGGCATAACAGAAAAGAAGATAATAGTAGCCACGGCGATGAAGAACGTGACAGCACCTACTACGTGCGCTGCAGTAGAATAAACTGTGTCTTTGTCATAAATAAAGATAAAGATGATTGGGCCCAGATTCAAAGCAAGTACACCGATAAGGAACCAGAACCTACGAGATAGATGTTGAGCACCAGCCCATTTTCTTGGAACAAACAACCATTCAAAGATTGTAGCAAATATTTGAATCAGTGATGCCACAGTACCACCCAAGGCGGCAGTAGCCCACCTATAGGCAGCCAAAGGTTGATTATTGACTAATTGTTGATAATTATGAGTGTAAAAAGTTGGAGCATTATAGGCCACATACATCCAATAAACACAGATATGCATGATCCAAATACGGTTGAAATTGGTGACCATGTGTAACCAGGAACGTGTTTCTTTAAAGGTCTTGAAGAAGACATCCTTCCATTCGACATCACCAAGTCTTAAATAACGCTCTTCCACAGGAATATCGATCAACTTGGTAGAATCGTCGTCGTTTAATACAATTTTAGCAATCCCCTCTGGATACCAAAACAACTGATTAACGTCATCGTAACCTATAACGTCAGCGTGGTCCTTTTCACGTTTGACGAATCTGCCATCCTGAACTTCGTAGACTTGATTTCTGATAAATTTATAGAGTGGAGTAATGATTCTGTGTAAGAAATCACCTTCGGGCATTGGTTCAGTCCTCTGTTGACACAGTGGGGACTCTAAATAGTCCAACCCACATTTAAAGATGAAGCAAAGACATTCTGGTGTAAATCTGACTTGATTGGCCTCCCCCCACATTAGCAGATACAGAGCAATATGACGAGTCTTTTCGAATGGGGTTAGTACGTTCATTTTGGCTTTCCATCTGAAATCAGCGGCTTCCAAAGAATCATCGCCTTCGATTTTCTCCAGAGTGATCTCTGGGGAATCACCGTTTTCAACGGACTCCTTCATAGCCTTCTTGGCGGCCTTCTTGGCTTTACGTCTTGACCTCCAAGAACCTTTCTTTTTACCGCCGCTGCCGCTGCCAAGAGACATATTTCTGAAACCTACGGCATCATCGAGATCCAAATGAGCAGCAAAATACCATTTTTTATAGTTTGCAGTATCGCCACCGATATAGTCTGCATGCAGGGACAATAAAGCCTGGTCAGGCGACATACGAGAGGCACGAGAGTCCAGAAGAGTCATGAAATGGTCAAACATGTTTCTCATTGAGTCTCTTTGAAAACCGAATCTGTTAGTCAAATCGATGAAGATATCTTCAATCTGCTCGATGCTTATTGGGGCCTGTGGATCTGCAGTCCATGCAGGGTAAGGATCGTTTGGTAAAGCCATGGCAATAGCAGTAGGATCATACATCAATGGAGTAGAAGAGCCTGTGTTCATATTATCACCGTAACTTAGCTGAGAAGGAGTGTATTGTTGTTGTTGTTGTGGATCTCCATTGTTCATCATATAACTATTATTTGGTTGTGGAGGACCATACGATGAGAAGTCAGAGAAATTCTCCATATTATCTTGAGACATCATCATCATGTTAGGAGGCTGATTTATATCTTGCATATAAGAATCATCATAGTAGCCACCGTTATTAACTGGCATCATGTTGATTGGTTGACCATATTCATCATATTGTTGTTGTTGCTGTTGCTGCTGATAATAGAAGTCTTGGTTATTTTGAGAATCCTGGTATCCACCCTCATTATTAAAATTTTGGGATGGGTTAATATTAATATTAATATTAGGGTTGTTGTTGTTGTTATTATTATTGTACGACATAATAATAACTTAGGTATATCTCTGTTTATTTATATGTAGATGTAAATATATGTATGAATGAATGTATGTATATGTGGGTGCATACGTACGTACGTATGTATGTATGTGTTTGTTTATTTGTTTGTTTGTTTGTTTATTTGTTATTCTTGTTCTTTATGATACTATTAGGATATATACCACACTAGCAGTTATGTTTTATTTTTAAAATAAAAAAAAAAGAAAAGAAAAGAAAAGAAAAATTTTTTTTTGTTCTCTTTTGAAAGTAAACCAAATAAAAAATAGAGTTATAATAATAAACTACTATATACTTGGATATTTTTATAAGGATATTATGAAGGAACGAATATATGGATATTTTGTCTATCACACTCACACTCACACTCACACTCACGTTTGTACTTGGACTTGCACTTGCACACACACCCTTTATTTAAACGATGGAATCAAAATGAACCAAGGGAACTTTTATTTTCTAACCTTAGTTGTCTTCCAAGATAGAGAGAGAAAGGAAGAGGATGGAAAGAGGAGGATTTATTCAGATGGTGAAGGAGTTGTTAGTGTCTGTACGTCTGTAATATAAATATACGCACCCACCTAAAAAAAAGAGAAAACAAAACAAAAAAGAAAATACAAAAAAAAAAAAAGAAAAAAAAAAAGAAAGGTAAGTTGCTCAGGCACCAAGACTTGTATAAAGTATATATATAAAAAACGCGTTAAATCAAATCAAATCAAATTAAATCAAATCAAACCAAACCAACAGAAGGTGGAAAAGGAAAAGTAATACAAGAAACACAAGAAAAACTACAGAATAATATAGTAAGAAGAGAAATATGGAAATGTTACGCTGCTATTGCTCGCTGTCTTTTTCTAGAGTTAGAGTTAATTGATTTAAATTGGAATTGACATTGGAATTGAAATTAAAATGATTTCAAATGATTTCACAAGTACAAAACAAAGGAAAAAAAAAAAAAGGAAAAAGGAAAAAGGAAAAAGGAAACAAACTTTTTTTTTTTGTTTGTCTGAATAAAAATAGAACAATGGTGGCAAAAGGGACCACCCGCCATAAAAAAAAAAAGAAGAAGAAGAAAATAAATAAAAAAGGAACATCGAGATTTCAGAGAAAACAAAGCACAGTACGCGAAAAAGTTGGGAAGATTTCTTTCTATTTTTTTTTCTTCTCCCTGTTTCTCGGTTCTCAAATAACCCCAAAAGGAAATATATGACACGAAAAGCCATTTTCCGCCTCCAATTTCGTGTCTTGTTGTCGTTGTTTTTTTTGTTTCGCGTTTCATTCTTTTTCTTTTTTTTCGTTTTTCTTTTTCTTTTTTTTTTTTTTTTTTTTTTTTTTGTTTTGTTGTTTTGTTTTTTTCGCGCCTACTTTTCTTTTAAATACGGTATTTGCCGCCAAGGTTGCATAGATCTCTGTTAGATATATACATGTTTTGCAATTGCCACAGGGGAACACCAACGTCCAGGTTGAATGTGTACACACATAAATAGATAAATACATTGATAGATAGATAGATAAATAGATATATGGACAGGGAGATAGATATGTGTGGAATTAGTCTTTTCTATTTATCGCATGGAACAGAGGGAAATGAGAGAGGGAGAGAAAAAAAGAAACGAGGGAGTTTTCGTGTGTGTCTGGAACGTAAAAAGATAACGCTGTTTTCATTTTGCGGGTGTATGGTTGTAGATGCATTCAGAATCTCGTTCTCTTACAATAAGTCCGTTGCCCGGCGGGGTTTAGTTTTATTTTATGCACTCGACCAAAGTAGACTTCTTGCTGTTGTTGTTGTTGTATCTTATGTATTTTATTACTTCCCTTCTGTGTGTGTGTGTGTGTGTTTGTTTGTTGTGTAAAGCCTTTCGATAGAGTTATAATAAGGTATTAAAGCAGTCTTGTTTTTTTTTTCTTGTCTGTTTTTTGTTTTGTTGATCTTAATGCAGGTGCGAGAAAGAGGTGTTTCCAGGTTAGTGGGTTGGGGTTTGCCTTGTAATTTTGATATTAATTAAAAACATTATTCATAATATATATGTATATATATGGGTGTGTATGTCTCTTACCTCGTCTATTTTTTTTTTTTGTTTTTTTTTTTCCACTAATGTTTTATAAAGAAACTTCTTATTTGTTGTGTTGTATTAATAATCCAATTATATAGTCTTTTATACCAGGAACTTGGAATTGTTAAATTATCAGTTGTAATAGATTCTGATCTTGGCAAAGTTGTTGTTGAGCGTGATGATATGGTAGTGCTGTTGTAGTAATATTTTGTTAATAGTATGTCTGGTCTCCCTATCCTTTTCAATATTTCATACATAGGTATCAACAATTCTAACATTCTACTCTTTAAACTTATCTTTATACACATCTTAATATATTGGCCTAAATCAGGGGATGGTATCCCCTCGTTACCAATTACCAAATTCAATATGAATATCTGTAGTTTTAATACTTCATACATTTCTTCATTGAAAATAGTTGAATAATAACTCTCCGTCCATCTCTCAAATTGAAGGGTCTTATCTACATGGAAGATAGATTCAAGCTTCTCCATTATCTCCCTCTCTGTTTCCCAGTTTTCTTTCTCTGTTTGGTAAAGCATTTTTGAAACTACTTTTATGATAATACATCTTAATATCAACGTTCCATCCTCATACAGTATTGTCACATCGTTATATTCAACAAATCTACAGAATATATTATTATAACTGTTTAATAACTGATCAATCGAACAAAATAATAATAATATAATTTCTTCTTGTTTTTTTAAGTATGGGTTTTCCCTGTTCTTATTCGTATACCTGGCTGATCTGATGGTTATTTCTTCCTCAATCGAATAATCAAGAACGCTGTTATTGGAACAATCCAAAATCATTCTTCCTTACCCTGTCTCTTTCCTTATTTTCTTATATCATTGTTAATATTATTATTATTATTCTAATATTTAATTCCTAATGACACAATATATATCCAGTATTAATTAATATTAATATGCCTTTTTTTTTTTTTCAGTAAATGTCAACTTTTTGTGACACTTGTCGTTCAAGATGATAAAGGTATTCCTAATTATATATTCACGGGATCGACAATTTTCTCTTTTAAGGATTTAATATCATAAAATGCTAAATGACTTTAAATACAGTGATATTGTCAATATAGCAAATATATGGGGAGGAAGGGAGCCAATATTGTGCTGATTTTATAGTGGTTATTCCCAATACACATACCTATACATAACTTTACATATTATAACTTCACACAGGAGTAACTATGAGTGGACCACCAGCCCCTCCTCCTCCCCCACCTCCTTCTATAGTTCCAGGTACAAACTCACTCAGTTCGAAGAAAAATGATGATTCCACACCTACCCCTGCTCCCTCAGTGATGCTTAATAGAGACGCCCTCTTAGGTCAAATAAGACAGGGTATAACATTGAAAAAGGCTGAGACAAATGATAGATCGGCACCGCAGATATCTGGTGGTGGTGTAGTATCTTCCCCATCAAGCATATCGAAAAGCAGCAATAATAATAATAATACAGCTCCTTCTATGTCAGCTCCTCCCGTCCCCCAATTAGGCGATCTCTTAGCTGGCGGATTTCCTAAATTGAAACATGTCAACCCAAATTTATCTAACCCAACCACTGGTTCTGCTCCGCCAGTTCCTAACCTTCAGGTTCCCTCTATTCCAAAGAGAAGACCTTCAAAAGGGAAAGTCACAACACCTAACGTCCCAACGAATAGACCTGTCGGTAAATCACATCAGAAGAAAAGTTCAATTTCATATGAGGCTCCTCCGCTACCTACAACTGTGCCTCCTGTCCCAACAGGTGCCCCTCCTATCCCAACAGGTGCCCCTCCTATCCCAACAGGTGCCCCTCCTATTCCAACAAGTGTTCCTTCTGCACCTATTACTGTTACCCCTTCTTCTGCCGCACCTCCGCCACCACCACCTCCTCCTCCAGCTATGCCAACATTAGCAGCTCCCCCAATTCCAACTACCACCACAACTACTACAGACACGCCTCACATTAAAAAACAGTCAATATCAACGTCGTCTCCTATTTCTCCTCCTCCTCCTCCTCCTCCACAACCGTCTACTTTTGTTGTCCCTTCAATACCAAATACTTCTGTTTCATCTGAAACATCAATACCTCCTGCTCCTCAGATACCTATATCTTCTAGTTCAACTGCATCTTCAATACCTTCGGCTCCCCCTATACCTACGATTCCTGCACCCAGTGCATCATCAACTCCATCTGTTCCATCCGTCCCTCCTCCTCCTCCAATAATGCCAAATGTACCAACATCAAAGGAAAAATCGAAAATTAAGCACGAAAAGTCTTCAAAGAGCAATTCTCCAACAAATACACCTGTAGTTGGCGGTGGTCCATTGCCATTTTTAGCTGAGATTCAAAAGAAAAGAGATGATAGATTCGTAGTCAGTCAAGATTCAAATTATTCTACTTATGTAGAACAAGAACCTGTGACGCAGTCTAATTCCATTTCATCCCCTTCTATTAGTAAACCAGCCACAGGTGCCACTGGTGGTTCAATGTCATTCTTAAGTGAAATAGAGTCTAAAATGAAAACTCATTCTCACTCAAATGTAGATATATCCAAAAACACACATCCTATACCCACTAAAGCTCCACCTTTACCTACTGTGGCTCCTCCACTTCCTTCTGTGGCTCCACCGATTCCTTCTGAAGCTCCACCGATTCCTTCGTCTACAGCAAACCCATCGGCTCATAATGATAACTCTTCGACTATTCACGACTCTAGTTTCTCTTTTGCAAATGAAATCTCATCACAAATCTTAAATTACCAGAAACTTCATCATGGTAGAATAGATAATGAACCTACTGAAAGTATAAAACCTTCAATACCATTATCAACACCACCATCTGTATTATCGACTACCGTATCTCCATCACCACCTGTAACTAGCGCTCCTCCATTGTCATCATTGCCTCCACCTGCCCCAACGGTTCCTGCTCCTCCTGCTCCTCCTGCTATTCCAAGCACGCTCACCCCTCCTGTTGTATCATCTGTTACAAGTATACCTGCCTCAGTTGCTCAAACCTCTGCACCAAATAGATTGAATCAACAAGTACATTCATCACACGCAGCACCACCTCCACCTCCTTCATCATCAAAAGGAAATACTACAAATAATGATACTACATCTGTCACCGCCACTAGTAATGATTCCGGTGTGGCAACATCTTCTACTTCATCAGCAAAACATAGATTATTTGCCTCGGAAGGAAGTTTCTCAAGTACAAAGATTGATCCATCAGCGTATACTATAAGTGGATCCTCTACAACAAGTAAAATATCAAACACTGCTAATAATAATACTAATTCTGAGTCACTAGGTAGTAGCAGTGGAAGTAAAGTGAAGATTATGATCGATGATTCTAGGTTTAATTGGAGTATAAATGAATCGCAAATGCCTGCACCAAGGAAGTTTCAAAATGTTACTAAATTATATCCAAGTGGTGGTGGTAGCACCATCCCATTAGATTTATCCTTATATGAATAGATGAAATTTGATACAATTAGATATATATTTATATACATGAATCTATATAGAGTTTTTTATTTTAAAGTATGTTGTTTTCTCTGCGTTGTCGTATTAATCCCACCCATTGACCCATCTGTCTTCCCAAAATTTAGTGTCAAATGATTCTTTAGCCAATTTAACATTTATATAATTATGATATTTACTTAACCACTGACCTAAAGTAGATCTATTAGTAACATCTATAGGATTAGACTTGATGTATTTTGTCATGTTTTGGCCATGTTCTTTTATAGGATAAACTTTGCCAAACAATTCCAAAAATCTTTTCATTTCAACTCTTTCGATTTGTGTTGGTTCACTTTCATCAAACTTAGAAACAACACTATGTAACAATATCCAAGAACTAGTCCCTATTTCTTCTTTATTTGGTGGTGGAATTTTTCTATATAATCTAGACCCAGGGATTAAATCTAATTTCGATGAATCCGTGTTGCTGGTGGTAGCGGTGGCTGTTGTTGCTGCTGCGGATTTTAGATCTAACTTTCCTGTGGCGTATTTGAAATCTAAAAGAGTGTTACATGACCTACATGGCTTGCCATCTTTATCATAGATGATCTTTCTACCAGTTAACCCAGTGGTTGGGTTCACTTTGACTTCGGTGGAGTTATTATTATTATTATTAATGGTAGATTCAGACATTTCACTATCTTGTTTCATTTGTTCATACTGTGTATAATTGAGCTGTTTGTTACTCATATATGCATTGTTGGTTTCTTCAGACTTATTTAAGTTATTTGTTTTTCCTCTATATAGATACTGCAGATAGACAAACTTCCACTTTGCCTAAACAAAGTGTTTAGAAAATCACTAACCCATGATAATTATTACTCTTCTTACTGTTACTTTCTTTTAATCCTTTAAGTGAAAAAATTTTAATATTCTTTTTTTTTTTTGCAAATGTTGCGATGAGCATAGTATATGCTAAAAGAGAGTGAATAAAAAAAATGAATGGATAAACTAGAATAGATTAAAAGAGAGTAGCTAACTCGATCAGGTAATCCTAAGGAAGTTTGTTTGTTCAGTGTTGTCGCAATTTGCTTCCATTGTTTGGTAGTTTTGTATTATTTTTTTTGTTTATTTGTTTGTAATTCGATATACACTAAGATCAACTATGTCAAGAAGACAAGGTATCAATATACCTGGTGTGATCCTGGATCAATTGAAGGAGAGGGACTATTCTAATGATGATAGATTTCAAAATGGATCCAACTACCCTAAAAAGAGAGCTGCTCCTAAACAATTAAATAGAAAGGAAAGAAGGAAACAACAAAGGGCAGAGAAGAAACAGAGAAGAAGTAAGACTGGAACGGCAAATAGAATAAAGAAGGATGCTGATCAAACAGACAGGTTTAGTTCTGACAAAAAACGGTTGAAAGGTGATAAATTAGGTGATACACATGGGAAGTCAAACAGTGATTCAAAAGTTATAAGGAAAGACAAAGAGAGGAGACAAGATAGTGATGAGATTAAGTTGCCTTTTTCCTCTGATGACGAATTATCAGAAGGTGATTTCGACGAATTTGATGACGATGATTTAAATGAAGAAGAATGGGAACAGTTACGAGAATTGGAAGAAGAAGAGGGCGAAGATGAGACTGATAGTGGTAGTGATGGTGGCAGTGATGGTGATGGTGATGAGCCTATGACTGTTGAAGAAACCATGGCTAAATTAAAAAAGTTGCAAAAGCTGAAAGAATCCAAAAAGAAAATGGATCAAGGTATAGAATCTGCTTCCAAATCAAAGGATAAAAAAAAATCATATAATAAAGATAATACTGAGGTAATTTACCCTTTGACCCCAGCTGAAAGAGCTGCTTTTGAGAGAGATGAAATGGATATGAAATACTATGCTAAGAAATTGAATTTAAAAGGTAAAAAGAAAAAAATTCACGCCAGAGATGAATTTGATGCAATTGGTGGGTTATTAGACGGCCTTGATTTCTTTGAAAATTATGGGCAAGATGATGACGAATATGGTGAATTTGCAATAGATGATAAGAATGGTGATGAGGATAATGAGGAAGTATCAGAAATTAGTGAGAGTGATGGTGACAGTAATAGCGAAGTATCTGAAGGTGAATCTGAGGAGTTTATTGAAAATCCATTCTCTTCTGATGATGAACTTTCTGAAAGTGATTTTGAAGAATTTGATGAAAATGATTTAAATGAGGAAGAATGGGAACAATTAAGAGAATTAGAAGGTAATAAATCAAAAAAAAGTGATCAAAAAAATAGAAAGGAAAATCCTTACGTTGCAGCAACTTCTTCCTCTGATGCTAATGAAACATATATTCCACCATCATTAAGGAAAAGGCAATTAGAAACCTCAAGCGAAGAATCTGCTCTTATTTTAGATATTAGTAAAAGAGTCAAATCATCATTTAACAAGTTGTCCGATAGTAATATTAATGTAATTATTACTGCTTTAAACGAATTATATGATAATTACCCTAGAAATTATGTCACGGATGTTATTACAAAACAAATTTTGGATACAGTTGGTCAAGGTAATAGATTATTGGATAGTTTCATCATAAATTATGCTGCTGTAGCATATTCTTTGTTTAGATTAAGAGGTTTAGAGATCGGTGCATCATTTATACAAAGAGTAGTGGAAGCGTTTTTATCATATTATTTGAAGAAAGTTGACGAATTACAAAAGTTAAAATCTGATGATGCTATAAACTTATCGAAGGAATGTAATAACATTATTACATTATTATCTTACTGTTACAACTTTGGATTTATTTCCTGCAAATTAATATATGATATGATTAGAACTTTTGTTGCAATACCCAATGAACTAACCACTGAATTACTGCTAAGAATTGTGGCCGTATCTGGACAATTGATACGTGGTGATGATCCCTCTGCCTTAAAAGATATTTTATCCGAATTGTTAAATAATGTAAGGACTTTGAAAGAGAAAAGTCCCAGGTTGCAATTTTTATTGAATACATTATCTGACTTAAAAAATAATAGATTGAAAGCATCAATGGTGGCAGTGGATCATCAACCTTTGAAAAAAATTATTAGTTCAGTTATTAAGCACACAGTATTAACTGAACCGTTGCAAGTATCATTAGACGATATTAAAAATGTTAATGAAAGAGGTAAATGGTGGTTGGTTGGTGCATCTTGGAGGGGTAACATGAATTCTGCATTTGATCAACATAATAATGATGATTCTATAAGTGGAAAAGATACGAGTAAGAATAATGAACAGATACAAGAAACTATATCTCTTGAAGATGTTCTATTAGATGATATTCCTGATTGGGATACAATTGCAAGAGAACAAAGAATGAATACCGATGTTCGTCGTGCTATTTTTATTTGTATAATGTCAGCCCAAGATTATGTTGATGCATTTGAAAAGTTAGAGAAGTTGAATCTTAAAAACAGACAATTATTGGAGGTTCCAAAAGTTATGTTGCACTGTTTACTCGCAGATGCAGGGCAGAATGGTTATAATCCTTACTACGCGTTGGTTGCTTCAAAAATAACTAGACATCACCATCAATTATCAAAGGCATTCCAGTTCTTATTTTGGGATATTGTTAAAAAGTTCGAGGAGACTTCTAATTCAGATTCAGAAAATGATATGCTTTACAATGAAGATGATGAAGATGAAGATGAAGAGAAAAGACTAGCAAAGATAGCTAGTCAAGGGAAGTTTTTCGGATATTTGTTTTCTGAAGGGATATTAAAATTAGATAGTTTCAAACATGTTCCTATAATGGGAGGTTTAACTAGTGATGGTACTTTATTCATAGAAGTTTTATTGTACTTTTTGCTGTTGTTGATTGGTAAGAAATCAGAGAAGGGTAAAAAGAAGAATTCTGATGGAAACAAAATTTTCGAATACACTGATGAGTACTTACTTTCATTTATTGGAAGAGGTATTAATATTGAAAATAAGTCTACCATTTTAAAAAGTTTGAAATGGTTTATCAGTAAAAAATTGAAATATAAGACACTTTTGGTTGGTAAGTCAAATGAGAAGGCTTATGGCAGAGACAAGAGAAGAATAGAATGGGCAATAGCAAGATTTGTCAAATTAATTGAAGAAGAATTTGAGAGTATTAGTATTTAAAATAACAAAGGATATCCGATCATCATGTATCGTCGAAATTTATAAAATAAAAAGAAGGTGAATCAAAAGATAAAAGAAATTATCTATCTAAGAACCTTCCGAAAAGTTAACTCTGAAATATTTTACAATTTTTTTTCATATATTTCACTAATATATTAATTATGTAGTCGTACTGTTATGTATTATATTTTTACATACTTTTTTTTGCATCTTCAATAGATTTGATAAATGAACGTCCATCTGCTTTTTGTTTGAATTTAACAATATAAGTAGTTAATTTACCATCAGCTCCAACTGTGGGAGTTTTTACCAAATTTTCATTATCTTCAGTTAATGGTGTATAATTGAAAGATTTCACGACTGATGTATTCAATAGAATATTGCCCATACCATCAGATCTACATAATAATCTGACTTTAGATTTATCCTCTTTGTTTTGCAACAACTTCATTTCTCCAACACCTCGAGAGTCATAAGATTTGGTCTCGGTATTGAAAACCATTAATTTGGCTCTTTGCGAAAATAAATTGATTTCATCTTCTTCTCCATTCTGAAGCTCTATTGGAGTGGAAGATTCTTGCTCAGTAGTAGTATCATTCTGATTTTTTTCATTTTCAATAGTACCTTGCTCTGTAGCACCTGACTCGACCTTTTCTGTCTCTTTCTCTTCAGCAGGTTGTGTTGTAAGAGGTGTAGTTTTTTGCGCAAAAGGTAGATTGAATTTGAAACCATCAGATGGTGTAGTGGTGTGGTCTGTTAAACCAGTGGATGATTTACTAAAGTTAAAAGATGGAGCTGGTGTAGAAGAGCTATTAATACCGAAAGTAAAAGTTGGTTTATTATCTGTATTTTTGTCAGTAGTGGTGGTTGCATTATTAAAAGAAGCAGTTGAATTTCCAAAAGTGAAAGTCGGTTTAGTTTCCGCCTTTTGGTTAGATGTTGGAATTCCAAAAGTGAAGGATGGTTTTGAACCAGCAGCGGCATCATTCTCTGAATTCGAAGAGATGGAAGTTTTACCAAAAGTAAAGGATGGCTTTTGGTCATTCTCTTTATTATCAGTCGAAGAGGTGGTGGAAGATTGGTCAAATGTAAAAGATAATTTGCTAGAATCAGTAGTTTTATCATTAGTGTTTTGACCAAAGGCAAATGTTGGTTTGGTAATGGAACTTGCTTGACCAAAAGTGAAGGATGGTTTTTTTTCATCTATTTTAGTGTTTATTGGTGTGTATGTTTCATCATCTTTTTTATTTTCATTTTGTGGATTAGGTATGGAGTTAAAGAATGGTTTATCATTTTTCGTGGCAGCATTATCAGATTGGGAACCAAATGCACTGAATGGAGTAGAAGGTGTTGACGTGGTAGTTGAAGAAGATCCAATAGAGTTAAAGGAAAAGGATGGTTTTTTCACTTCATCTTTTATTGTTTCAGAATTTTCTATTTTTTGATCTTGTTTGGATAAGAAATTGAAAGCTGTAGTGGGCTTTTGTGTATTTGTATTTTCTTCCTTGGAATTTGTTGGTATAGCAAATGAAAACGTTGGTTTTGAAGTTTTCTTTTCTGTTTCATCTTTACTGTTTTGACCTTCATCATTAGAAATTTCTAGGTTGGTTGGGTTGGTAGTAGTGGTTGTGGTGGATGTTATGTTTTGACCAAAAGTAAACACTGGTTTGTTTTTATCCTCGGATTTTTGTTCATTATCTGTTGTTTTGATACCAAACGAAAATGATAATGGTTTATTTTTCCCTTCATCTGTTTTGGTTTGTTGATCATCTGAACTTAAATCCGTCTTTTTCTCAGTTTCCTTTAATTTCAACTTAAATACATTACTCTTAACCGTACCTGAGAAAGTAAATTGTGGGCCTTTAATTTCAACATCGTCTTCAGAATCACTGTCCTCCTTAGCTTTAGACTTTTTAGGACCAAATGAAAATACAGCATCTTCTGTAATAGGTTTTGTATTTATTGTGAATTTAGGCCCCTCAATCTTAATGTCTTCATTTTCGTTATCGGACGAGGATGAAGCAGAAGGTGCTGGTTCTTTTTTATTATCGAGAGGTTTATTATCCTTTGTTGTGGTAGAATTGATTTCAGGGGCAGGTTTATTTAAAGTGAAAGTGAATCCGGAAGAAGGAACCGTTGAATGGGTAGTTTTAGTTGTCTCCGATTTCTTTAGTGGAATAGAACCGAAACTGGAAGAAGTATTAGTCACTGGTTCCGTAGTCTTAGTGGTTGATTCGTTGTTAATGTCGTTTAAATATTGGTTATATTTTGTAAATAAAGGTGCTAAATTGGAACATGGATCAGAAGAAAGCACGCTTAGAACTTTTGATTTGAACTGTTCATTCAACGCCTTTAATTTTGCTGGTTTATCATTATTGTTGTTGTTATTGGTTGTGGTGGAGTCGGTTGTTGATTTGAAAGCATTAGCAAAGGACGATTCCGCTTTTAAAGCAGGATTATTGAATTTATTAGAAAACATCATTTTTCTCTTTGGCATGGCAATTTTTCTTTTATTCATTACTTCAGCAGAAGCAAAAATGTTGTTATTTGGACCATTGGACTCATCATCACTACTATTGTTGTAGTTTTCCCTTGTAAGCTGATTAGTAGCCCCTCTTTTACTCATTGGTGTTGCTGTTGTTGTCGTTGATTTATCTGTTGGTTTGTTTGTTTCTATAAAGATTGTTAGTCAAATGCTATTACTAGGCTTGGACTTGTGGAATGGAGCTCCTATAACCAAAATCAAGTTGCTTGATTACTTCAGAGAATATACGAAAGACAGTTTAAACTGCATCACACAAATGTAGCGATTTCCACAAAATTTTTATCAAGTACCTGTGTGTGTATAAACCAATGGCTGTTAATTGCAATCTTTTTTTTCAATTCTTTTTTTTTTTTGTCTTAGCTGTATTTTTCAAATAAAAAGGAAGAAAATGAAAAAAAAAAAAAATTTCCGTTTTTTCTTGTTTTCTCCTTTTAGTGCAAAAAAGGATCGGCCATTTCCTAATTTGGAAAGGGAGTTTTTTTTTGCTCAAAGAAAAAACTTTTTTATTTTATAGCCCTAACATTTGAACGGGTACATAAATGGGAATATATAATATGTTCACTGTAAGCCCTAATGTTTGGTATAACTTCATTTTGTAAATTTTGTTATTTTGGCATCAAGAATGTTTAAAATGCAGATTATCCCACATAAAATATTTACAGATAACGATAGCCTCAATTCTTCCTGTAAAGATACATTAGAATGATTCAGGTCCTGTGGGTCAGATAGATACACATAGGTTGACTTATTAGGTTCAACAACTAATATAAGTTGACAGTTTGTTTGTGTTTTGTGGCTGGTAAGCCAATAAATTAGATTGTTAGAAGAGGACCATATATATCGTTGGTATAAGCAATTGATAACAATGTCGTTGATTGCTGTTAGACAAAGACTTTTGACTATAAATAACACTAGAGCGTATGTCGAATTTGGGCCAAGAGAGACAGTTCAGTTATATAATGAGACAAAGAGATATCTGAAACATGGAGATACTCGACTGACTCCAGAACAAAGATTGTCATTAATGGAAATGTTATTTTATTTGTCAATCTTTTGTAGTGAAGACGTGGAAGCACAAGTCATTTATAATCAGATTAGTGATACGTTAGGTGGAGAGTCATGCAAATTGCAAGTTATGAAGGCTACTCTATTGCAATTTAATGATTCCGTTGAGAAGGCAATTAAATATGTGGAAGATTTAATACATCAAGAATACGAATATGATACAGATATGGCAAGCTATATAATGTTATCTAAAAAATTGTTAACTTTGAAGATATTTTATGGTAATAATAATAATAATTATGATGATGAAAATAAACAAACTAAAAAATACTGGGATACATGGATAAAAGAGATTAATATTTTAATTGAGAAAAGTCCGTTGGATCCTGAATTATGGTGGTTTTTGGCTAAAATATACGAATCAAATAGACATTTCAATTATGCGATTCATTGTTTACAAGAAGTCGTATTAATTATGCCATTCAATTATATTGCATTCGCCAAATTGGCTGAAATGTATGTCTATTATTCAATGGACACTAAGATAAATCATAAAGATAAGATAGAGATCCTGAAGTTAGCACTAAACAATGCTTTAAGGTCAGTGGAATTAAGTGAGACTTTCTTAAAAGGTTGGAGTTTAGTGAAGTTGATATGTGAAAGATTGAAGGATGAAGATAAGACTAGATTGATCAAATTGGCTAATAAAAAATTAAAAGAAATTGAAACTAATTCTAATGACTACGATAGATTTCTTGCTAGGTACATTCTTTCTAAATGATCATTAACGTGTGTACTTATATGTATATATTTGAATGTGTATTAATATGGTAAGTTAATCACTAAACTTAAGGTATTCACATTCTCTAGTTTTTAACGGTATATGTTTGACAACCCAATCACTGTCTCTTAATAAAGCTTTAGGATCCATTGAATTGGCTATCCTACTATATCTTTGGAGAGTCTCATTGTCACCTTCGTATTTCTTAAACTCTCTGACTATTTCATTGGTATCAAACTCTACATAAACCCTTGTATCGTATACTCTTAGTATGACATCATCAACATTAAGAAAGAATCTCATTAATAGTAATAACCTTTCATTCATCACTCTTATCTTACACGTCAGTAAGGATATACCATTATCTGCTAATTCATCTTCATATAATATCATATCATCAAAGTATAAGATTGGATCTGGACGTGACAATTTATCTATCGGCAATTCTACAGAATCATCTCTCTGGAAAACATATTGATCACCTTCATCCGAATTATTCTTTGTATGCATCGTCCCTTTGTATTCAGTAGTATAAGTCCAATCATAATGTTTCACTATCTGCAACAGTTTATCAATTTCAACCTCAATGACGTCAATTTCATTATTCTTCCTGTTTATATTCTTGTTTTGATTTACACGTTTCTTAGACTCAATCCAATCTTTGGAATAAGCGACACGAATCCCTGCATCTTCTAATGACACTAATTTCAATGCATCCAAAGCGTTAAATTCAATTTGCCAATTATGTTTCACATTTTCAATCCTGATGAAATTGTTTCCAAAGATCATCTCAGGTAATGCTCTTAATCCGGGCAAATATTCTGATTCCCACATCTCTAGTTCTACGGAATTTAGAATAGGTTTTTTACAAGAAGTTATAGTCCAATTGTCAATCGAAATAGAGGGTATATCCTCTAAGGGCATTCTTGCAGCAGGTGATGGAATAATCATAGTTCCACAATGTGAACAAGATGGATTATTTGGATTATTACACTTATGACGTAATTTTGTTAACTTTGTAGGGGCTACCGTTGGTGGTGCCATCGCTGTGACTGTCTCTGCCATAGTTCTGCTATCAGTTGGCGTATTTCTAGCTAATTCACTGTGTTTAGTATTAAAAATATCATTTTGTATGATACTGCCAGTACCCATTTTTATATTTGTATCAGTGGTTGTCGTGGTTGTGGTCGTATTCGTAGTTGTAGTTGTAGTTGCTGTTGTTGTTTTGCCAGTAGTAGCAGGGTTGGGATTTCTAGTCGGTGGCAGGCGGGCCCTTACTGTTCTTGCATGCATTTCTCTAGCAGCATTAATCGTGATAGTATCAATGCCTTTTAATCCGATGGGTTTTCTCCCCAAAGGGGTATACTTGGCTTCTTCTTGGTCCATGACTTAGAGTTGAATATGTTTGTATATTTGTATGTATGCCCGTGAAAGGTATTGCTTTATTATTTGATAGAAAACAACTAGGCACCCCACTTTAATAAAAATTCCCAGATACTTCTTTGAAGGTGATTTGAAAGTAAAGATTAAATATAGTAAGGTGACCAGAACCAAGGGGATGTTCATCAACCACTATCCCATAGAACCTCTTACCTTAATCAAAGGAATTTGATGGTAGGAAATTTTGAAACCCTTGGGTTGACACCTTAAATTCAATTGCAATCGGTGTGATTTTCGAGAATTGAAAAAGAGGTCACTTTTTTTTGGTAAAATGATTTTTAACCCTTGATATATTTGGAGGTCAGTTGTCCAAAATTAAACAGAATATCACGTAACCCTAACTACTTCACAGTTTTCTTTTTCTTTAATTGGATTTTAGAAGTCTTATTATAGAAGCACAACGTTAGTGGAAAGCTCATATAACACACATGTATACACATATCTATAAGGAAGATGCGTTTGTGTTAATGTTTGATACATATGGTTGGGTGAACATCTATAGCAATAATAATAAGGATTGCTGAAAAGACTCAATACTGTATTACTGCACTCTATTATTATTAATACTACCACGATGACAGATAGATTAACACAGTTGCAAATATGTTTGGACCAAGTAATGGAACAGTTCTGTGCTACTTTAAACTATATCGATAAGAATCATGATTTTGAACCTGCCAATGAATTTGAGACAAAGATGACAGATAAACATGCCACGGTAGCTCCTAGAGAAGAATTTACAAATACCATAGATGAACTATCAACAGATATCATATTAAAAACAAGACAGATTATTAAGTTGATCGATTCTCTACCTGGTGTAGACGTTTCTGCCGATGAACAATTACATAAAATTGATTCTTTACAGAAGAGTTTGATTGAAGTGGAAAAGAAGAAAATTGAAGCTATAAGGAAGAAGGAGTCACTTTTAAATGAGGTTGATGGTTTAATAACAATGTTTGTCTCAGGACTTACAGAAGCTGCGCAATCTAGTGGTCATGCCAATAGTTATGGTTATAATCAAGGAACCGTTGAAAATGAAGCCGTGGAAACCGAAATCAAACCAAAATCTATGCATAATGAGATAAAGGCAGAACAGGAACTTTTAAATGATAGCAGTGAAGTCACTATATGACAAGGAATCTTTGCAAAGGGTAAAAAATATATTTAAATCTAAATATAGTGATAGAATGAATTCAGACAAGGTTTTTGACATCATATTAATGTATATAGGCAGGTACTCATACACGATATTTATTATGTGTATTTTTAGTTGGCTAATCTATATAATACAGAGGCGTATAATGGAATTAACATTTTGCTCCAAGGGAATTTCTTATTAACAGTGTTAAGTGTTTGAAAAAAGACTATGAATCCTAAAATATAGCAAGGGAAGTAGTTTACAATCGATGGTGTATCATGGGAGGGACTCTTGGTGTAGACATAAAAATGCAAAAACCAACCTAAGCAACATTCAAATCCAATATCTTGAAATAACAAGTTATCTAATGAAATGGTTTTTCTTTCGGTAGGCTGGTGTTTCCATGGATTCCACTTTAAAATACGCAAAGTTGAGAATAAACTAAATAGGAGTATACCAATAAAGGAAAGAATCCAAATATTTTTAATTACAATTTCATTTTGTTGTGGATTGAATGGCCAGGTTTCAATTGAAGGTGTTTTATCTGAATTGATATTTGTCGACGAATCAACATTTTTGATAGAATAAGCATATCTGTATTGTCTAGACAGCCACTCAAAGATCAATTTAAATTTATTGTATGAATTAATAGGGAAATCTATCATAAGATTATATTCAGATTCAATGATTTTTATCTGGAAGTGAGCTAAATTGTCCATTGCAGAATCCAAGCATAACACTTCTTGATCGTGAAATCCCCATTCTGGTAACCTGATATCATGTCCTAATAGGGTACAGTGTTTACCGTGATTAGATAATTTTATTTTATCATTAGTAACATTAAACATGTCATTATTAGTAAATTTTGAAATAGAATATCCTACTGTTTCAAGAGTCCAGCTCTCATCTACATTGCCCGCATAATTAATATCTCCAGTAGTACAAACCAGTTTGTCATATTCTTGTTCACTGACAGGAGGAGAAGAATCAGATGCCCTTAATAATTTGCCAGTAATCTTATGTCTTAACTTAATATCGTCAAATTTACGCACTGCTTTAACAGGAGAATCAGGTAATGTATTTTCAACAATCCAATGAGTCCATTCACTTTCTTCATGTGGTGATAGTGTGACAAGATTTTGATTATCACTGTTTTCCATACTACCGTCTGATGAAATATTGTGGGAAGTTAGGTAACCTCCTAAAGATGCAGTATGTCTTAAGGTAATAGTATCACCAAAGTAAAGGCAATGGTCTTTGCTGGTACGCAGTGTACCATTACGAAGATACGATTGGAAATATGGTGATACATATCTGGAATATTCTGGTGAATCCACTTTGAAATTAGTAATCTGATGATAATTTATGAATAAAAATATTTGTAAAGGAACTAGGATGATGAATATAAATTTCAAAGTAACTTTCTTTAAAATTGAAAAAATACTAACACTGATGTCATTAAGAGTGTTCCAAGTTTCGTATAAGGAACAACAAATAATCCAAAACCATGTGACAAACCCTAATGCTTTTGTGGATATGGCTACTCCTAAGAACATACCTATATGAGCTAAATTCATTAGTGTTGGACCACGTTGAATTTTATAGAGTCTCCAGAAATAAATTGTACCAAGAAATGATAACCAATATACAACATTAACGGATAAAATTACGGACTGTGACCTGAAATGAGGCAAATAGCAAATGGCACACGCACTGATTATTGAAAGTATAACTGAGACATTATTCCTTCTTAGAATCATATATATTAATAATAATGATAGACATGCTATTACTAGAATACAGTGTTTTAATTGAATTATTTTAAAATAATTTAAGAGAAAACTAAACAGCTCCACAACAAATGGGGGGTTAGTTCCCAGGTAAAATCTGTTTCCCCTATTTAACAGAACCAAATCTAAAATTTTTGCTTCCTCATCGTTAAATGTATACTCAATTTTCCTAACCATATAAACGAAGTAACCAACAGAAATTGTGATCCCAATTAAAGGATCCAACAGACTTAACCTACCAACACTAAACTTAGCATATATATTTGAAGGTATATAATCCCAATATGGACCCTTTTCTGTGAGAGTTTGCTGGGTTTTTTCACTCATGTGTAATAGCTGGATCAATGCTCAGTTGATATTTTGTTGAGTGGAATAATTGAGATTGGCACTCGATCTTGTGAGAAGTGGACACTTTGTTATATTTTATTGTAATCTTTTTTTTTTTTTTCAAAATCCAACATTTTTTTTAATTTTAATTTTTTAAATATAATGCTATCTTTGGATATTTAGGAAAAAGTGAAGAAGACTTGACAAAGTGCTTCAATGAGAATCATAGAAACAGGTTTAATTTAATATATAAATTTTTTTTTGTCACATGTGGTGAAAGATTGGATGGCTGAAATTTATGTACATGACTTATAATAGTTTGTAATATATTCATCCATAAGTATTTTGGTTAATTTTTTTATATATCTTGGCCATCAGAATTTTTATCATAACTGTAATTCAAGTTTTTTTGGTATGACCTTTTTCATTTTATTTAGAAAAAATGTTTAATTATTCTATATTTTCATTGTCTCCAAAATTGAGCTTTTTGTGCAGATCCTTCATTTTTTTCTGTGCTACTGGAGAACTTCCACGATATTCTCTAATATCAATATGAGAATCGAAGTCTACAATTTTTTTACATCCTTTTAGATCCTTCCTTTTTCTTGTTTGCTGACTAGTTCTTGATGAAGATAGTTCATTTTGAGTATCAATACAATCTTTCATGATAGTCAAAAAATGTTCCTTGGTGTCATGCTGTTTTGTGTCAATAAATTGCTGATTCTCTTTTAGGACTAAAATAAATTCGTTGAAAATTTTATTCTCTCTAATATCATGGTTTGGTTTTGTCATTCTTTTATTATTGCTTTCTTTGTGTTTTTTTCCATCTTGGAATGACCTAGATGTAGGAATTTTAGTTTCATCATCTAGTTTGCCGTTATTTATAGATAATCCTGTTTTCTTCTTTAGAGAGGTCTCTAATACTCTTTCTGTAACAGTATCTTTGTTTTCAAGCAATGTGTGATTTCTAGTAACTTTCTTAGTATCGTTTTTTAATATTTTTCCACCTTCCTCAGTATGTTGTTTTGAAATAATTATATCACTTTTATCTTTCGAAACATTATTCTCTTTTGCTTTGTTGCTCTTTTTTCTAAAGTCCTTTAATATGGAAGTACTCGTGAACTCGTCTGAGTGTTGTTGTATTATTTCAGAATATTGATCTCTATATTCTGAAGCACTGTATTTGTCACACATCTCTGGATTATCGTATTGAGGCTGTAACCAACTTATAACTTTTGAACGGACTTTGCTATTATCCATAATGTTCAAGAGGAGCTGAAGAAAACTAACAATTTATATGAATTCTGTGCATGTCATTGAAAAAAGATATTAGAGTTTTTCCTTTGTTTCGGTTGCTTGACCTTTATTTATATGGGCGGTTAAAATGCTTGAAATTTTTTTTGGAAGTTTCGAATATTTTCAAATAATTCCTATAAAAATATTACTGTAACAAAAAAATTTTCTTTTGAAAAGAAGAAATCAAATTTAACAGTTTGGATATTATTTGCGGGACTAGTATTAATATTTTGGAAGTTTTTGTGGGAGGGTTTGTTAGTATTCAATAAATAAGAATAAAGTTCGCTTAAAAATACATTGAAATTGTGTTTATTTAGGTTAAAGCTTACCTTATTAGAGAGACTTTGTAGATAGAAATAATAAGTAACAGAAATGTTTAAAATTTGACTGTTTATTATAGCTTTCTTGGTTTTCATGAGTTACTAAACGAAAAATATTTTGGGAAAGCATGAAACAACTTTCACAAAGATATCAATTGACTGTTATAAAGAGATTAGTCCCATTTCCTCTGGTTGAAGAGGTTTAGTGTATATTTTATTTCTTATGTTTTGGTTCATGATGTTACGAAAAATATTGGAGATTTTCGATAATATTTATTATAAAGTAGTTATTCTAATATACAAAGGCTTTCCCCCTTGATCTTCTTCTCAGGTACAAACAAAACAAAAATATATATGTAAACTACATAAATTGATATATTACATCTTTTTCATTAACAATGGAAATATATGAGTAGAGTTACTCATATGTATATTTTCTACTCTTAATGAATGTAATTCTGTAAGATCTCTTGTTTATTATGGATTATGCATTACACACATTTCTGATAATTGGAATGACTCCTTCCTTATTAAGATAAATGACTCTTTCCAGCATCAATATTATTGTCTAATACAAGTCGCATGATGTTTAAGTGATAATATTTTTATAATCACCTTTAAAAAATTTGCTATTTGTTATGGTTTTGTAGAGAGTCAATATATAGTATCGTTTATATTTTTAAAAGTTGTAGTTGTGTTCGATTCGTTGTTTCTAAACCAACCCAAGCAACACCAAAACATAAATTTGCACTTGCTGGAATAAACAAAAATTATAAAGTGAAGAAGTTTTTTTTAGAACAAAATTATCGACACTGAAAATTCATAATAATACGGACCTGAGATGTTCTTAAAACCACTGCAATCGATTAATGATCAAAGTTAGTGTTGTGTGTGTATTAAAAGTTATTAAAGTTCATCAATATTTTTTATATAAAACATAATAAAGTAAAAAATTATTATTGACAATATATGGGCACTCTTTAGAACACAATTAGGTTTGTCCCTTCTAGATGTCCCTATTTATACTTAATATTTTGCTTCTAATTGTTTCTTCAATTTAATTTATTGCCTGCCACATATTTTAGCAGTGTTCATTTTCGAATTATTGACTGTTTTGTTACTCCTGTTATTTCTTCTTGAATCACTCTGCAAAATATTTATTGCTATTTGTCTAATTCTTCAAATAAAAATGATATTAAAAAATCTATATAAGGAAAGTTTTGACAACTACAGTCCACATATTTTAATAAAAATTATATGTTAAGGTGTTAAAATATTTAATCAGTAAACACGAATTGAAATCATCTTAAATATGTATCTATTTTTTCAAAACAAATACATTATCATTAATCCAATAATAAACTACCCTGTTATTTAATTAAGATAAAAGTTGAATGACAGTTTAACAATAGGTATACATGAAAATATACTTTTCTATATTGTACACATATATAAAAAAACCAAACATTAAAAAGAATACTATCACCTTTGTAAATCAATAATAACCGAATGACCTGTCTTATGACTATGAAGAATTGCCCATCTATTACCCCTAGAAGCTTCCTTTGATAGACTGTTATATATACTGGTTGCAAAACTTCTAGGTGTAGAATTGTTCGCTGAACCAAATACTTTCCTCAACCATTCTTCCTTTTGAGCCAACGATGTTATTGCTATAATCTCCATAGTTTCATCTCTTAAAGCATCTATTGTAATAATAGGAGCAGTAGATAGACTATTAACAATCACACTTGCGGCTTTTCTTGCAGCATCTTCATAAACCCATTTTTCTCTTTTATTAGCCTTTTTTGATCTATTAGCCATATTTGGTACATAAACCACTTTTTGATTAGTTGAATGTACTTCATCATTATGTTTATCTCCCTCTTGACTACTACTTGCACTACTACCCTCATCCCAATAATTATATTCTTCATGTTTATCACCAAATACCAATGCGTCTTCACTCAACCCCTTGTCAATAATGTTTTCATGTTGATATAGTTGTAAAAACTCTTCAACATCTAAATCTATATCCAAATTGTTGCTCAACTTTTTAACTTTTAATGGCTTATATTTCCTTTTATGCGATGACACATTGTATGATTGTTGTTTAATCAAAATTATCCACTCAACACCATCTTGTTGAGCCGAAGAAACAACATCATCTACTGTATATGAATTGTATAATAAATCAGCTCTTATATCTTTTTTCCATAACTGATTTAATATTGATACACCAATTGTATCTAAAATTGAATTAGAAAAGCTTGATATTAAAACATCGCATCTACTTGGTTTCCAATCAATTGCCGTTGATTTCAAGAATTTATTTCTCTTTTTGACTCTATTCCCACCAGCCAATTTGAAGTAACTTTGCGCTACACCAAAAATCGTCTCCCATGCTAAATTAAAACCAACTGCCCTTTTTCTACCAGAGTTCTGTACAGCAGATGGCCTTGCAAAGTACGAAATTAAATTGTCATATCTACCACCGGCCGCAATTAGGTTCCTATTTGAACCATCATCGTAAACTGCTTGAAACATTATTCCACCTTTATAAAATGCACTATTGTAATTACTCAAAGGAGACAGAACAATATTTCTGGAAACTTCAAGTGGCCTTAAAAAGGAGAGAACCTTGGAGACATAATTCAAAGAATCGTCCACTTTTTTCAAATGACGACTATCAACCATAATCTTATGTAATCTTTTCTTTGCTGTCTCAAAATCTAATCTAAAATCTAACAATTCTAAATCATTTAGTGCCGTAGAAGTAATGTTTAGTTGAGATTTCAATTCATTTTTCACTTCCTTGAAAGTTTTACCAAATCCAATTTGGGATAACATTCTGGATATAATTGACCTTTGAGCTTTATCAATATTACTGAAATCAAAAACAGCATCTAGTATATCTGAATGATTAATAACAAATAGAGTGTTAGTTTTTTCAAAAACAGGGAATGCAGTCAGTATTTCGTCTATAATTTTAATACTCTCTGCATCATAAAATGATGATTGTGATGATGAAGCTGAAATAATATCAAAGTCAATCTCTCCGAATTTTCTTGGTTCAAGACTTGACTTTAATTGATCAGGAGGGCGGTACACAAATTGTAACCTGAACTGCTTCGAGACACAATTAGGATGTTTTGACAGGTATCTTGCCATAGGATATGTGAGATCATATTGTAATTGAAGAACAGTACCTCCATGATCAAGAACTTCATAAACATTCTGATTACCATAAATAGCAGCTTTAGGAAAAATACGTGGTGGTTCATTATTCTCAATACCACCATGTTTCATAAAAATCTTTATTACTTCTTGTGTCATCTGAAATCTCAGAATTTGGGCAAACGGTGCTGTTACAATTTGTTTGTTATCAAATAAAATATCATTGGTTAGACTATAGGATTGAGAAAATAAGCTTGCCCTAACTTCTTGTTGCCATGGTGATGATGGATCTGCTAGACTTTTTAAAGCTTCCTTTATAACCTCATCCTGATGCTTTACAGGTAACCACCCACTATTCAGTAATGTTTTTGCACCTGGTCTTTTATTAGGATCATGATCCAATAATAAACTAATAATTTTCTTCTCATTTCTTAAATTATTAACATCAAAGTCTTTTGGAAACTCAACACTGGATGACCTAAGACCCTTTAGGATATTTACTCTTTCCATACCTGTGCTGAAAGGATAAATCATTTCAAAAAATATAATACCAAGAGAATACATATCAATCTTTTCATTATAGCTTCCTTTCCCATTGAGGACCTCTACTGCTACATACATCGCTGTGCCAATTGCAGATGTCAAATTATCGACACTTCCGGCTACATTTGAAGAGTCTAGTTTTGATATATCAATAGACCTTTGAACATTCTTTGCTAATCCAAAATCACCAATTTTAATATTTCTCGATTCATCAATGAAAATGTTCATAGGTTTAAGATCTCTATGAATGATACCTTGAGAATGAATGTAGCTTAGTGCCTCTAATATCTGACGAAATAATCTCCAATATTCATCTCTTTCCTTATTTAAATTTTCAATATGAATTAAATCATATAATGTTCGATTCTCACAATATTCCATTTGAATAAAAAGAGTACTATTCTTTTTTATCTTGTTTGTCACAGATTTGTCCTGTTTAAAATCATTCTTTGAATGTACCTCAATTGAATCAGTATCACTACCCTCAGAATCATCCGAATTTGTGCTATCATCTTCAGTTAACCCTCCACCGCGAATAAATATATCAGATAATTCTGAGGCTATATTCTCGTTACTATTAGAACTGTTAGCAAACACAATGTCTGGATAACCGGAGTTTGAGATAAAATCCCAGTTACTATTATCAAAATCTGCAGTTTTACTATGTATCAAACTAGATTTGTTAAATAAATCCTCATTGGTTTCACTTCCATCATCACTAATAATTGAACCTTCACTCTCTTCATCTGATGAATCGATAGCATTTTCATCTAAAAAATCTTCTTCTAGCCATGCTGCATAGTATCTTACGACATATTGATGATTTAAACTAGCTAAAAGCATGACCTCACTCAAAATACTAGACAACTTCTCCTCCGTATGCCTAATTTTTTTAATAGCATAGTATCTACTATCTAAAGTATTACGTGCTTTTACCACTTGTCCGTATGCCCCTTTACCTAGTACAGCAATTTCTTCAAAATCTGTAGCATACCTTGATTTAGAAGCTGCATTTGTTAAGGAAAACCTAGAACCAATATTAAACGACCTTCTTCCAGAACTTGAATGAGATAGTCTTCTATTATAATTTTTAGATGTCTGGAGTGTAGGTAAATCTGTCATTGATTTCTCAAGTTTTAAGTTGAATTTGTTTATATCAAGATCTATATTAGTTCTTAAAAATTTCATAGGTAGCAATTGAAGAGTATCTAACCTTCTTTTGGGATCATTATTTAGCATTTTTTCCAGGAAATCTAGTAAGCTTTCTTCCATTTCATTATTCTCGAAGAATTCTTCAGGTGATGAAAAATTTAACACTGTATCAACTCCACTAATAATTTGAATAAACATTACCCCCATCTCCCAGATATCAGTAGTTCTTTGAGGTTTTGGGTTCTTCATCTTTTCGAGTTCTGGAGGACACCAAGACAGGACTGGGAAGGACACTGCCGAGCCTTGTTTATTTGGATATCTAGATAACATTTGTAGAAGTGTATAGCCATATGCAGGATGCATCAATTTGGGCACTATTGATCCAAAATCAGAGTCCTTAACTAATTGAATCGTTTGCACAGATATATACTTATGATATATACCGACTCTGTGCAAAGCTTCTAACCCTTCCAACATCCTAATAATCCAAACACGAGCGGTTGCTAGATTAACAAATCCAACTGACTGTATAATATCACCAATAGGATAACCCTTAGCATATTCTGTCAGTAATTTTATCTTCCAAACAAATGTAGTATTATTTCTTCCAGTTCTTTCGACTGTATAGCCATATAACCTATTTACATTATCATGTTTAACTTTCAATAACGAATCTAGTATTTTTTCCAAATTGGCAATTTCCTTCTTACCAGTATTTGTATTAAAATAGGTATTATCCAGCTCAATTTCTATTAGTAAAAAGTAGAAATCTTCCATAAATTCAGAAGACATCAATGAGTCCGCTAATGGCGAATCTGGCGATATATATGGTTTTACAAGATAATGTTTAGCAAAACACAAAATGTCTGATTGTAATTTAATAGGTTTTGGATTCACTACGGCCCTAAATTTTATTAATGAATTGTTTGGTATTTTAGCTTTAATAACTTTAGGAAATACAACCGCCTCTCCAGAAATAATCCATTCTTCTGGCGGAAGCATATTAATTTGATTAATTGGGTTGAATAACATATCATCATCATCCTGTCTCTTTGCAATTTCTTTTTCCACAATCTCATCAATTTTACGCTGTTCGGATATTTTTAATTTTTCTATTTGCTGTTGACTTTCCATTTCTTCCCTCACCATTTTTTCATTAGTTTCCTTAATTCTTTCTAGTCTATCGTCCTCCAATGACTTTGTGTTTATTTTATCATGGAAATCATCAAGTTTTTCCTGTGTAAATGTAACAATATCAAAAATATATTCCTGTCCCCTCGATTCCTTGTGAATTTTCTTATATTCATCTTTTAGATATTTTAATTGTGAATCCAAAACATTTTCTACATTTTTGAAAGTAATCTCAGGTGCAGTATGGGGATACATTGGTGTCATAGCAATATGTAATGTCAACGAAGATTCAGCAGGTTCCTTTTCAAGTGACCGCACATGTATTTCAAAAATAATCTGTGGTTGTTTATCCCAACTAGACTTTTTTCTAGTTAAATCCACAAAATCATCCATATATATGGATTGAAGTGCTTCTAATTCGTTATTCTGTATCTCATAATATTGATCCAATGAGAGGTTACTTAGTGACATTTGGCGTTCATATGTGAGAAAAAATTATCAACTAAAGAAAAAATAAACCTTATAGCAAATCACTAATATATATAACAGTGATATTTACTAATGTTTACTGCTTTTATTGAAATAAAAATAAAAAATATTATATCAATCAAAGTCTTTTTTTTTTTAAAGTTCTTCTCTATCCCTCAGATCTCTTTCTCTCTCTCTTTTTTTTTTTTTGAAGTTTGACTATGTTTAGTTCACTTTCTAATAGTAATAGTTTAAAGTAACAGCATATATACAACTCTTTTCAACATTGTCGAGGTTGTTATACAAACAGAATTCATCTTTTTATAAACCCTCTTCAAACAAGTTGCATTAATAGGTTCTTTTACTTTTTCATTACGTCTTTTTTATTATTGATTTCCAATAAATTAAAGGAAAAAAGAGAAAAACAAATGTCAGCATAATGTCGCAAAGAGATTACTCAATGAAGTAATCTAAAGATATATTGGCCATACATTTTACTGCTGATATCTGATTATCTTTTAAATAAAAAGAAAGAAAAAGAAGCTATCTATGCCTGTATATATCTATATATATTTCTACCTACAAACAAAGATATATTTATGGCTAATATTTTAATGATAATATAAAGATCATGCAGATAGAGGTCCCATTTCTTCATCTTGTGGCAGTGGGATTCTTCTCTGGTATGTAGAAGATGACATAATAGTTGAATCCGATGGTATGTCAAATGTAACATCAGAATCATCCAACAATGGTTTGAAAGGAACTTGACTTGAAATTGATGGGAAATATTTTCTGTATATCCCATAAGAAATAACAAACCCAATAATGGAACCCAAGAAAATATCTACAAAATGATGTCTATAATCTTGTGTCCTGGACAATGCAATCAATGAGGCAATTAAGAGAGGAATCATTGCAACATACTTTCTCCATATTCCAACTTGATCATGTTCTGTCATTAATTGTCCACATAACCAAAAGTATAAATAACCTAGCCCTGCAAAACTTTCACTTGAATGGCCGGATGGAGTACTTCTAAAACCTTCCAGTAAAATAGCCTCATTTTCATTTGTACAAACTTCATCTGCTGTAAATAATGTATTAATTGGAAGATTTGGTCTTGGTTGACAACGATCGATGAAATCAGGTCTTGGTCTGCCAAACCAATTCTTAACAAAGTTTGTAAATAACGCGGTGGTAAACCATGAAAGAAGCAAACCTAATAAGGATACATAGAGTACATTCCACTTATGCCTTCTATCTACTAAAAGATACCAAACTACTATTATAACAGCACATGGTAACACCAAACTATATAGTAGTAACATAAAGTCTGTAACACGTTGATTTAATTCATATGGGTGACTAATAGTGGGATCATTAAGTATAAATTGTCTTTGGAATGGTGGCTGGAAATAAACCGGTATATTTATCAACATAATAAAGGCTAGAAGAATCGTATCCGGAATTCTCCATTTAGGTAATCTATAAGCAATGCTGGTAGTACTACCACCTAAGGAAAATCTATCAATGGTCATTTAAACTTTGATGTAATTTAAACTTCTATTTGTGTGCAGGTTCTCAAGAATTTCCAAAAGCGATGCAAAAATATTAAAGAAAGATAATAATAATAATAATAACAATAGTAATAATAAGAAGCAAACTTCTTGTTGATTCAAGTTAAAATAAAAGAGCTCTCAAATACAAGCTGTACAAAACACTAAACTCTTATGGTGTTCACCCTCGAATCAATCAAATAACCAAACACTGTTTCTCAAATTTTTTCTCTTTAAGTAAGAACTATTTATAACTGGAATATGATTCTAACTAAATCACTCCTATTTATAATCATAGACTAGCATATATTGTATACAGACAAACTATATAAATTCGCAGTATCTATACCTAAATCACCTAGTGATTAAAATTAGTTTTTTTTTACCATCTACTTTAAAGGAAACTAATTAAAGTGATTTTTATTTGTGTTTGCCCGAGGGGCTTGTATTTTCCCCAAATCCTAAGGTTCAAAGATACAACAAATGTTTTTTCTTATACCCTAAAAAAAAAATTATATTAAATAGAAATACGGTTGTAGATATTAATATGCCCTATGTGTACTTTTACTAACCCTAAATGTTTTAGATGGTTAAATGTATGGGTTTTATCCTAGTGTCAAAGGTTCACAGGCAGATAATTAAAAGACGTATTAGGAACTTTCACTTCGTATGTCACTAAGTAACATAAAACACTTTTAATATTCTTCATACCTGATCCATTTCTATCATTTTGCTTTTTCACATTTATACTATTAAAAAGACAGTAGAAATAGATCAGTTGTTGTATTTGGTTTCATCATTTTTTTTTGCTGTATTTGCAAACACTTATCATCTCACAAACTTCAGCGGTTAAATTCCATAGTTATTTTAAGACTATTTCAAACCACAAAAGAATAAAGATTAACGAACTAAATAACTATACGAATGTCTAATTTCTTTAGAGACTCATCTTTAGGGTTCAAATCAAGATCTAACATTTTTAACAAGTTTAAAAATAAAGAAACAAGCTCAATTAATACAAATTCCAACCAAACAAGTGTTTCATTAAATGAGGGAAGTAGAAGTTTATCCTTTACTGATGATGAAGCAGACACATCTATTACCAATACTCTAATGCTGATATCAAAAAATAATTCAAATTCTGGATTAATCGATACTCATGGTGATGGTGATCAAACGACACAACAGACAACAGAAGGATCTATTGTTCCAAGTCTAGGCCAAAAAGTATTTTTTTCCAGTACTCCTAAAAATAATAATCAAAATAAGAAAAACTATTCATTAAAAAGTGCTAATTCAATAAAAACGAGTAATGCTAGGAATCAAATAAATATGGAACCTATGGGTAACGATGATGATTTTGAAATCACTGAAGTCAGAGAAGTAGACGAACAAAAAAATAAAATTTCTTTACCAAATATCAATGAACATGCTACTACTATTACCACTAATAATAACCAACTTATTGCAAAAACTATAACACCAACAAGCTCCAACAAAGAAGTACCTTTTTCGAAAATGACTGATATTTCAAATTCGTCTTCAAATGATGTTTTATTAGAAGCTTTCACTAATACACAAAGAATTTGTTCCAATTTGAAACAAGAGTTAATGTTGAAACAAAATGAGAATAGTAAAATGAAGATTAAATTGAATTCTTATGAGAATGATATAAAAAAAGTTAATATCAAGATTGAAAGTTTTAAAAAACAATTGACAGAGTTAGAGAGCAACAGTCGGAAATTGCTTTCACAGAAAGAAATGGCTAATGTGAAAATCCAAAATTTGAAAAATGAATATGAAACATCTAAAAAAACAGTTAACGGTTATAGAGATGATATTATTTCATTGAAAACACTATTAAACAAGATACAGGACAATAAAAGAGATATAGAAATAGAGTCAACTAAGAGAGCAAAAGAAATAGAGTATTTGAAAAGGGAATTAGATGATAGTGCTGGACAATTAAGTGAAGAAAAAATAAAGAATGGGTCCTTTGCACAAGAATTAGGAACTTTTAAAAATGAAATTGTAAGAGAAATTAAACAACTAACCGAACTTTCATGGAATGATTTCTTGCAAAAAAGTTTAGTAAATAACAAAGAGCTTCATGATAATTTAAATATTGATCTTAAAAATAACTCACAAAAAGAATTTGAAAAAATTCTTAATAAGATAGAAGATGTTGACGGGAAGTTACTTGAGAGGTATGTAAAAAAATTTTGAGCAAGAAAAAAATTTGAAACAAAACATAAAATATACTAACAATTCTGTTTTTTTTTTTTTTTTTTACATATGGTTAAGCATAGATTGCGAGAGGAGTATAATACAATATTGAAATCTTTGGATAATATAGAGACATTTTCCATACAAGAATCTAAAAATATCTTAGATATTTCTAGCTCTCTAAAACAAGTGATTATGGAAAATCTTGATTGTGCAAAGAAGACATTATTACATGAAGTTTTGAAAGGGAATGAAACATCAATTAACGTTTTCAATAATTCTTTTCTGGAGATCACAAAAAACAATCAAATTTTCTCTGAACAAATACAACAAATATACATCCAGATTGAAGAATATAAAGGAAAACTGGTTTTATCAAAAGAATATGAACAAACAATAAAAGATTTAGAAATGGAAATATGTTCTCTAAAACAACAAATAAATGAAAACATGAGCCTTATAGGTATTAAAGATGCACAATTTGAAGAAAAATCTAGTGCATACACAGAACAGTCCTTAAAACTGGTTACTTGTAAACAGGAGGAAGAAAAATTGATAGCAACAGTGAACCAAAATAATATTAAACTAGAGAAATGTGAACAAGAACTCTCATATTATCAAAACATGCTTGATACTGAAAGAGCAAATTTCGACAATAAATTTACCTCACAAAATGAAATAAACAGTGCAATTATTTCCGAAAATGAGACATTGAAGCAAAGATTACAAGAACTTCAAAGTTATAAAACTACATGGGAACAAGAGCAGGACAAAAAGTCAGACAAATTTCAGAAAATCAATGATCAATTCCAAAAATTAAATGTAGAGACTATTCAACTTAAAGCACATGAACTTGAATTAGAAGAGGAAAATAGAAATTTAAAAAACCTAATAGAGTCTAATAAAGAATCTTTTCAAGAAAATATAAGCGAAATAAAGCTCTTGAGACAAAATATGGTTTCATACAACACGGAAAGACAAGAGTTTATCGCTGAGAAATTGTGTTTACAGGACAAAAAAGAAGAATACCACTTGACTATAAAACAGTTAAAAGCAGAAATTACATGGCTTAAAGATAAAATAAAAAATTGGGAACAAACTAATTCTAAGAAAGATAATGATCCAAAAGAGAGTAATCCAAAAACAAATGATACTCAACACCATAAGGAAAGAAGTCATTCTGTGTTTCTTCAAACACAGATACTCAAAGATCCTATTAAAAAGAATGTATTACAACAAAATAAAAAAAATAATCAGAAGAAAACAGTATCACGTAATAAGATTGAAAAGAGACAAGTTTCTGAAAATAACGGAAACAAAAGACCAATAGATGATGAGTTTGAACTGTCAATTTCGTCAAATGATGATCTCGAACTAACAAATTCTTCGCTGTTATATGTAAAACCGTTGAATCCAAAAATAAAAATGACAAGCAGAAAAGAAAACAAGAAGAAGTTATTGTTAGTGGACGATTTTGAACTAGATGAACCAGTATCCAAAAAAACAAATATAAATAAAAGGATGAAAAAATAACAACATAACCAAAGAAAAAGACATAAGCAGGGATTGGTTGATACAATTTGAAAGTAATATATACATATAGATTTAAATTGCTACAGATATAATCTTTTACCTTTTTTCGTTCCAAAACCAACACCAATTTTATCTTTTAAAACTTTTCAATGTCTCGATTAGTTCATCTTCCTTGAAAAAATGCATTATCTTAATCAATGAATTCGGTTCATTGTCATTTTCAATGTGTAAAACTGGAATATCAAAGCAATATCTATTCCACCAATGTTTGTCTTTATTAATATTGATCATTTTCATAACTATTCCTGCCTTAGAAAACTCCTCATTTTCATTTAAAACAGTATCAATGACTTCCTTAGCATTATCGCATAACCCACAACTTGGTTTCCCAAAAAAGGTAAGTTTCAGATGAGAATAATTTCCATTCAATAAAATATTCGAGCTACAAAATTGACGTCTTAAAGGATATATCTTTAAAATAGGCCTTATCATATTTTTTCCTCCCCGGTATATTTAAAACCTTAAGCACACCTATAAGCAAAGCGTTAATTAATGTAATATAATGTGTTTAGTGTATGTTTAGATTTTACTTATGTACAATTTTAAAAGTCCATAGGAAGAAGTATGTTTCATTAAGAAAACAAGTCCAGACCATTTTTCTATACTTTAACTATAACAATCATCCTTTAGAAACAACTGTTTTTTAATGAGGATAAAAAATATAAAAAGGGGTTTTGGATTTTTTTCCCAAACAAAGAGTTAGGGAAATATTTAATATTAGCAGTTATAAATAAGCCAAGATATCAATTGCTCCAACGGTATCTATATCATCTATTAATATAAACCATCTTTTAAGCTAATGCTTGAATAAGTGTAAACAATGTCATTTACTAATGATGAATTGAAAGAAATTGAATATTTTATTGTGAATTTGTTAAGGGATAAGATTGGCCCAATAATCAAATCTGAAACAGGGACTACATTCCAACAATATATTGATAAAGCCAATGCAGTTGATTTGGTTACAAAATATGATAAACAAGTGGAAGCAATTATAAAAGACACAATTCAAGACAAATTTGGCGATAAATTTAGTTTCATCGGAGAAGAAGAATATATTCCCGGTAAAACCACGATTACAAACGATCCCACTTTTATTTTAGATCCAATTGATGGTACTACTAATTTTATCCATGGTTTCCCTTACAGCTGTTGTTCTTTAGGACTAGCCATCGACGGTCATCCTGTTGTTGGTGTCGTCTACAATCCACATTTAAATCAATTATTCCATGCATCAAGAGGGAATGGTGCATATTTGAATGACCAAAGAATCAGTATTACATGTAGGCCTTTAACATTACAAAGATCCTTAATAGGTCTTGAAGGAGGAGCTGAGAGAAGTGAGGAACCTGATAGTAACTTTAATAAGAAAATGGCCACTTACAAAAACCTCTTAAGTGAAAACGGTGGTTTTATTCACGGATACAGATCCTTTGGGAGTGCTGCGATGAACATATGCCATACAGCCCTTGGGGTTCTTGACGCATACTGGGAAGGCGGATGCTGGGCATGGGATGTCTGTGCAGGTTGGTGTATATTAGAAGAAACCGGTGGGAAAATTGTTGGTGGTAACCCAGGTGAGTGGGCTATTCCTATCAATGGACGTTGCTATTTGGCTATTCGTGGAGGATGTGACAGAGATGAACAAGATAAATTTGTTAAAGATTTCTGGGACCAAGTCGATGGGAAACTACAATATCTTGAATAATTCATTATTTACGAAAGGTAGACACACTTATTAAACTGTAATTATTCAACCATAAGCTGCCTTCATTTATTTTTTCTCTTCTTCCTCTCCTTTCCTTTTTATAATGTGGTCTACTAAATTTCACTAATAGGTGTACTATATCTCTCTCTATTTTATCAAAAAAATAAAATAAAAAAAATAAAAGTTTCAAGCTTCTTGCAAAAAAAAAAAATAAAAAAGAAATAGTGATCTGTATAAGTGTTTGTTTCTATACTATTGCAACAAAAAACATTTTGGGGAACGTACAACTAACATTTGTATCAGTATGTTAGCAGGTATGTGGTATGTGAAGATACATAGCGAAAAAAACCCTATTCATACACACACACACACACACACACACACACACACACGTGTAAATACTATTGCAAATTAATTACCTAGATTCAAGCTATATATATATATATATATATGCAAATATAAAAGATGTCAGATACGGAAATATCCTTTCAACCAGAGAGACCTACAATTGATATATATGGGAACTCCAAACTTGTTATTGTGGCGCGCTCTGCAATTCGTTTCTTACTGTCGCAAGCAGAGTCATCTTACAGCGTTATTACACGAACCAGATTACAAAATGTGATCAAGGAAGTGTCACGTAAAGAAAACTGTCCTAGATATACTTTCAAACAGATGTACGAAGTCATTAACCTTATTCTAATGGACATCTATGGGTACACATTGTACGCATTGCCACCAAAGCCAAATTTTCAAAAAAACAATAAACCAAATGGATCCGGCGAGGACAAAGCTGGATATAGAGCGGACCATTTTATCTTATTGAACAAGTTACCTAATGCACCCAATTTCAATGAATTCAAGATGGCACAGAATATTCGTAATTACGATGAAACCATGATAGATGAAGAATACATGGGGAATGATATGTCATTGCCAAGTAATAATACCTTAGAGAATAAATTGAGTGTTGACCAAGATACAGTAATGCATGGATTGATTGGGGTCACATTGACTATTATCCTTTTTTCAAAGAATAACATTCTACATCAAGAATTAGTGAATAGATTAAATAGTTTCGGAGTTCCAACCGACGGTACTAGGATCCCTATTTTGAATTGGACCATAGATGAGTTTTTAAAGATGCTGGAAAGAAGCGAATATATAATAAAGTTAGAAGAAAAATCAGATCTTGAAGAAGAGAGTGTACTTTACCGTGTTGGCAGAAGAACACAAGCAGAATTTACATTGGAACACCTAACGGCAATGGTCAGGGAGATCACTGGGTTAGATTCCCAACAAGCACCTTCATTGATGGATGACATTAAATTAACTGTAGGGGATGCATATGATTTTAAGATCCAATAAAAGGCGTCGTTACAATAATATACTACATGCAATTGGAGAGTTACCTACATCTCTCGCACAAAGGGAAATAAATAATAAACCACCTACCTAGCTGACTACTTTCATACTTTTAACTTTCCACACATATTTCTTCTTAAGACATTATGTTTAATGTGATGGGACAGAGCAAATGATAATGGGAAAAAAAAAAAAAAAAGAAAAAAGAAGGAGAATAAGATAACATTGCATTGAATTGCTATTATCAGCCATTAAAAAGAGGCACCTGTATATGAATAGGTTAGCAATGCTTTGTTTTTATCATTCAAGTTTTTAAATACACTCACAGCCTGGGCCCAGAGTTTCGGGCTGTTCCAAGTCCTTCGCCTCGACATCAAGCGTTACCCGCGGACTACATTTTCCAGGATTTTCCAATCAGGGCTTCTTACAACATGTTTTTCTTTTTTACCTTAGAGTCTAAGGAGTAGTATACTCTTAGTACATTCT
>JAJLYH010000014.1:0-60121 GCA_030571675.1 Arxiozyma telluris | reverse complement strand
TCTTTCTTTTTTTGTTTCTTTCTTGTTTTTTTCCCCCTTGCCAAACAAACAAACAGAAAAAAAAAAAACAAACAGGAAACCAAATTATTTGTTACTGGAGAAAAGACCGTGACATCGGAGTGAACCGTCAGCTGTGATTTATTTTTGTTTCAATTAGAAGAAAATTTCCAGTTCTTTTTCTGTTTCTTTTTTTTCTGTTTCTATTTTGTCTTTTTTTTTTCTTCTTTTAAACGAGGTGAATAGGACACCTTTTATTGTCATAACCGTTTATTGATGGCAACGATATTTCTCAATTTTGATTTAATATAAATATAAATAAAAAAAAAAAAAGAATGAAAACAAATGAAGTGTATATACATATATATATATATACATATATGTATGTATATTTTGATCAACGAAAATGAGCTTTTTGCCTCGAACTTTTTCTACATTCTTCAACACACGACGTTTAAACTTTTTGGGTTGGGTAAAGGATCGTTTTGTCGACTTTTCGTTGCTAGTTGGTAGAACTTTTCCTCTCTTCTCTCGTAGCTTGTTCTTTTCTTTTCCTTTTGTTTCTCTTTTTTTTCGTTAACCTTTCGTATTTTTATGTAGTTCAATTATTTCCCGCACTCTCTCTTTCTCGAGGAAGAAGAGCCACAGGGTGTTTAGAACGCTGTTAAAAAGAAAATTATTTAAGATACATATCAGCATATCCATATCTTAATTTTTTTTTTTTTTTTTGTATAAACAGAAAACCACACATCTATATTTTGTTATCACTAGGTCAAAATGAATCCTACTGATTTAGTGGTTTTGGCTGTAATTCTTCTAGCTGTCCTTATCTACACCAAATTAGATACATTAAAAGAACTGTTTAGCTCCAATGATAGTGACATCTCTGTTGCCAATGGTGGGTCAAATGACATCGTACAGCTAATGCGTGACAACGATAAAAACTATTTGGTTCTTTTCGCTTCGCAAACTGGTACTGCAGAAGATTATGCTAAAAGATTCGCTAAAGAATTGAAATCAAAATTCAACTTAAATGTTTTATGTAAGGATGTGGAAAATACTGACTTAGAAAATCTCCATGAATTACCTTCTGATATTGTCGTCTCCTTCTTCGTCTCCACTTATGGGGAAGGTGATTTCCCAGACGGCGCTGCCAACTTCGAGCAGTATTTGAATAGTGCTCAATTACCTGGTTTGAAATTCACCGTCTTTGGTCTGGGTAACAACACCTATGAATTCTTTAATATGGCTGCAAAGAAAACTTTGAAAATGTTATCGGCTGCCGGTGCCACCTTAATTGGTGAACTTGGTGAAGGTGATGATGGCAAAGGTACCACCGAAGAAGATTACTTGTCTTGGAAGGAAGCCATCTTTGACGCCTTGCATGAACATATTAACCTATCCGAGACTGACACCGGTTTCAAATCCTCTTTCAATATCACTTATTTAGATTCCGTTGACGACAACACCTACTTAGGTGAACTAACTGACGATTACTTGCCTCATCACGATGTGAAAAATGTGGCTAATGCCAAACACCCCTTAGTCTCTAAAATCACCGCATCCAAAGAATTATTCAAATCCGTTGGTAGAAACTGCATCCACACTGAATTTGATATCTCTGATTCTAATATCAAATACGAAACTGGTGATCATGTAGCTGTTTGGCCATTTAATGCCAACGAAAAAGTGGAACAATTCATCGCAACTTTTGGTTTAGATCCAAAGAAAATCTTTAATATGACTCCGTTGGACCCAACTATGAAGGCTCCATTCCCATGTCCAACTACTATCGAAACTGCTGTTAAATATTATTTGGAGATTACAGGTCCTGTTTCTAGAGAAACCCTCTCTTTACTATCTGAATTTGCACCAAGTAATATCAAACAATATGTTGTTGGCTTATCCAAGGATAAAGAAGGTTTTGCAAAGGAAATTACTGCTAAGAAATTCAATTTAGCTGATGCATTATTATTTTTATCTCAAGGTGAACCATGGTCCCAAGTCCCCTGGGAATGTCTAATTGAAACCCTTCCAGTTATTACCCCACGTTATTACTCCATCTCCTCTTCATCTAACGCTGATCCAACTAAGATCCACGTTACCTCAATTGTGGAAAACTCTCCAAATGATTTGACTGGATCACCAACTTTAGGTGTTACCACCAATTTGTTAAGAAACGTTTCCTTACATATGAATTCCCCAGAATCTACTAAAATCTTGCCTGTCCAATATGACATTATGGGTCCACGTAACCTATATGGTGGAAATAGCTTACCAATCCATGTTCGTCACTCCGCTTTCAAATTACCTACAGATATCTCGGTTCCTGTGATTTTAATCGGTCCAGGCACAGGTGTTGCTCCATTCCGTGGTTTCGTAAGAGATAGAGTTCACTCGATTACTTCTGGTGAAGGCTCCAATATGGGTAAGATAATGTTATTCTATGGTTGTAGAGACGAAAACGATTATTTGTATGAAGAAGAATGGCCACAATATTCTACTCAGCTAGACGGTAAGTTCGAAATGATTGTTGCATTCTCTCGTGTCTCTGACAAAAAATGCTACGTTCAACATAAATTGAAAGAACGTCAAAATGATGTCTTGACTCTTTTAAACCAAGGTGCAAATGTCTATGTCTGTGGTGATGCCGCAAGAATGGCTAAGGATGTTCAACATGCCATCTGTGAAATGATTGCTCAAGACAAAGGCATCTCAATTGAAGATGCTGCTGAAATAGTCAAGGCTATGAAAGTCAGCGGCAAGTACCAAGAAGATGTCTGGTAAGATAAGCATCTTATCTAATTTAGTTATGATCTTTTAATTCCTACTTTTTTTATTTCCCCCCCTTATCATTTTTTTGCATTATTTATACATTTTCTATTTTCTCTCTCTAGTCATTACATACTATTATATACGTTGATAAAAATACTCTAAAATATGATGTTTAATTTCTTTAAATCTTTCAATCCTTAAATCTATTTTTTTTTATTTCTTTATGTATTTATGTATGTTACGTATCTATTTTTTTTGTAGTTTAAAGAACCCATCAATTGCGCCTTTACCAACACTAACCTTTTTCTTGTGAGTACTTGTGCTCTTCTTAACCATTTTAACCGGTTTTTTCTTAATCGTATTACTATTATTTTGTATCCCAACATTTATAGCACTTTCCATTAGTGCAACACGGTCAACTGATGCTTGAATATTCTTTTTCTTGAACTCATTATACTTATGAATGAATTCCTCTATCTTGGGTGACTTAAGCAAAATCTTGTATGCATCAAACGGTATCAAAGATATTAACAAATTACAAGCCATAATATATTTAAGACACTTTTGAATATCTTCTGGATATTCTAATGATAAAGGCAGACTCTTTGGAAAATTATCAACGATTTTTTTCACTTTAACTAATAAAAACTCCGTTATTGTCTCTTCAGTAACTTTATAATATTTATCACCACCTTCTTCGGTACATTGAGCAACCCTGTCAAGAGCATCTTCTAACAAAGTCATCGGAATCAAACCCCAATTTGCGTCATGTGTATCCACCAAAGTATCATGTATATCTCTAACTGTAAAAAACCGATTGTCAATCTTCTTGGACAAATTTTGAGAGTCAGGAAAAGCTCTTCTAACATACTCTTCCTCAGTGTTTGATATACTTTCTTTGTAAAAGACAGAGATTAAACTGAATGCCAAGTCATATAATGTACTAACTTGAAACATACTACTAGAAATAATCTCTCCATCAGACCTGTCTGTTTCGTTTATCAAAAATGCCGATTTGATAGGTTCACCATTATCATTGTAATGATATTTCTCGGAAGCCAAATTCTCAATTTCTTTATATTTACAGCTTTTGCTAAATGAATAATCTTGAATTTGATACAACCGCTCATTATGTAAAAATAAATTTAATTGTGACTTACTTGTATTGTTTGATGGGGTTGGGAATTTAAATATTCCAATTTTGTCTGGTAAATCACCATCATTAGGTAAAAAAATGAACTTTTTGTGTGACATTTTGTTTTATTAAGTAATGGAGCTGTATACTAAATTTATAGCAGTCAGCATTAATAGCACTCGCCCAATTAATAGGAAATGAATAAACGCTTGTAGTTGTCTTTAACCACTTTAAACCACAAAAGATTCTCGAAGAATCTTCTTTTCAAAGCTTTGTTTCGGGCTATATGTGCGCTATCATTTTCGATCTTTCCAAAGAATACGAAGAATATTTTACCAATTTCTAAAATTTGAATCACTGAAAAATTGAAAAAAAAAAAAGAGATATATAAACGAAAAAAGCTTTACGTACTGCAGAAATACACATTAAACTAAAACGATAAGGCAGCCATATATACTTAGGACACGAAGATAACCGCTCTTAGTTAAAAAGGAAGTGTGGCTAGGTCTTATGTAAGGTTGGATGTTATTTCGCTCCTGTTATAGAGTCTGGTATCGTGTTGACTCTCTTTACACAAGATTTAGATAATATTTCTTTAACCAAGCACAGTACATCCCTGGAAGTCTGGTGTTCCAGAACGACCACTGGTTTTCCAAAGGGAAGAATTGTGCTTGTACCATCCCCACAAAGGAAAGAGATAACTGCTGTGAATTTCTTTGGTTTGAAAGACCAACTTTTTCTCTCGGAGAGATTTTCGGCGAGGAACAAATAATGGAGTTACGTAACAGCGTTGCAAACGCAACAGCCTTGAACCACAAATGGTCAGGCAAGCCAGCAGAGCATAAAAATGCGACAACCATCGAGAAAGTGTACATTGGAACTTTCAGCAATACCATGAGACGCAGAATCACCAGTGGAAGTAAATATAGCGAGTATACCAGCATTGCAGAATAGTAGTTTCAGAACATCATTGATGTATTCAGATGCATGTTCTAATTGACATGATTTGATACGTACATTAAATTGGATTTTAATAATTTTCGATTCCACTTTACAACTTTTAACCTGTATGTCATCAAAGAACACTGATAACATTTCTAAGATACTTACTGCTGCTGGTAAGTTTGATAAGTTTTCGTGTGTAACGAACTTCAACTCATGGAAGCAAAATGTTCACAGACTTTTAAAGTTTTATCCTATTCCAGAAAATCAACAACTTAATCTATTACATCTTTTAGTTAATGGTGAAATTCTCGAAAAGGTAACTCGTGCTCAATGCAGCACTATTGATACTTTCTGGGTCACTATAGAAAATTCTTATGGTTAGTCCTTAAGCAATGACTCTGATAACTTATTTAATTTAATCATTCCCCCAAAATCTGTCACTACTACGACTGGTTACATTACCCATTTTGATATATACAGTCGTCGTTTCGATAACGATATCTTTTCAGAACAAGCACAAATCAGATTATTTTTATTCCCTCTCAACCCTATCATTGCGGATACTGTGAGGACACAGCAGCTTAACAATGTGGAGCAGGCCAAACGGTTAGTGATTTCCAATGCAACAATGGTGGGTGATATGATTTTTAAATCTTTAGCAAACCTTAGTTCCACAGCATTCTTTAACAATACCAATAAGAATATTAATGACAAAGACAATACCCCTCCAAACGATAAGAATATATGCTTTTACTGTCAAAAACTAGAACATTCAATTAGGTGAGTGTAGAAAAAGAAAGAATGATTTAATTCGGGTAAATCAAACAAACAAGAAATTTTATAAGACAAAAAATACCGGAAGATATGATAATAAAAGTACTAGATGAAATAACAAAAGAAATAGAAATCCACAACTAGGGATTGCTGAGATGAAAAAGTAACCATATGTGATAAGAAAAGAGAAACATGATAGAACAACAATACAGTTAGTTTCTTTTTCTAGACGTCTCTAATCACTTATGGTCACTTTTTGTCTTGTTGTTGCCTAGTTATGGGTTATATCATGTTTGGCCAGTAATAATCTCTTAATAAGTTTTGGAATGTCTTATAAGGATTTGGGTGACTTGCTAGGTTAGAATCGTGATGGAGTTGAAGAAGCATAACTTTTATTGTACCTCATGAAATGATCAATCTGTAATGATTTGATGCATTATTTTTGTAGTAGATTGAACTGTCATGGTAGGTATAATGTTTTATGATGGATCTGTATTTTTTGATCAGAGGTTCATGGTTGACTAACCGATTGAAGATGGGGATGAAATAGGGATCTTTGGAATATTCAGCGCGTAGGGTATCGTGGTATTGTTTTGAGATAGTGACATGGCTATTTTGAAAATTAGTGTTAGTATTGGTATTGGTGGTAATGGTATTTAGATGAGACAAGGCATCAGCATAGTTTCTTGTACCTAATATGTGTTCAACTGTGGAATTGAATTGAGCAATGTCATCCCACCATCGCATTAGACGTTGTTTGGTGTCTTTTGCTTTCATAATAAATTTAAGAGACCCATGATCTGTCCCCAATAAAAAATTTGTTTCCAGTGAATAGTGTCTCCATTTATGTAAAACATGCAATATATACACAAATATTTAAACTATGCTTTCAAAATAAGAAAATATAGTTCAAATATTTTTAGGACCTTATATTACCCATCGTTCATGCTATACTACAATTGGTGCTTTTACGAAATAACATAAATATATATCATAATCTTCTTTGACTCCATCTGTTCTTTGTTGAAGCTATTATTCCAACTCTCTTTTTCCCCTTTACTTCACTCAGTGTATTTCGGTGCTTTATGGGTTTTTGTAATCTTCTTTTATGAATCACTTTAGATTTCCAATGCAAGGGTAAATTTGAAACATTTTTTTTTGCTCTTTTTAGAATTTTACATTCTAGAGTACCTAATGACATATATACCCAAGAATGCTCTTACCTTTACATCCAGTGTTAGCGGATAGTCTTATCTAACAGTATCAGCATCTTTGATTTTCAATGGATAGACCCAGCAGAATCAGATATTTTGATCGATGAAAGAGATAAAGTATTTTGGAGCTGATGGTGATATATTAAGAAGCAGGCCAAAAATATCGGAATAAATATACTCAAATGATACATAATCGGTTTGATATTTGGTACGGTGACCAACAATGTAATTGTACCTCTCATACAACTGGAACATTGAAAGGTGGAGATGTTAGACCAGTCAATAGAATCATAATCAATGCCAGTAATAGTTTTGACTTTAATGTATTGATGGAAAGACTGGATATTAATGTGTTCGAAAAGTCAATGAATAAAATTTAAAGAATGTTTTACCACAGTAATAACTGCTTTAATTTTATATGATGTAAAAAGAACCAGGTTTGATTGATGGAGGCAGAAATTACGACCTATCAAAAACATAGGACAAATAAAATGACCTTTGCTATCTTCTAAACATATTTTTATTTTATTAAGATGGATACCAACCTGTAATAAGTTATAACCACTGATCAAATTGAATGCACACTGAGGAGAGTAGAGAGCAGTAAGTGTGGTAATCTTGGAACTAAAGTTGTTCCAGTGAAAATGAAGACGTCCACGTGATACTATGGGGATGGTGACCTGGCTAGCCATACCTGGTCTATAATTGGTACCTGGCATAGGTGTGTGTAGATACGTTGGGGTGTTAACGAAAGAAATGTCGGCCCCAATGTCCATAATGGAGTATTCCTTGAAAGTCATAGTTGCAATAGAAGAAGGAAAAGATTGATTGTTCAATGTTGGTGATGAAATAGGTCTAAGGGATTCTGAGTCGGTGCGTAAACTGTCAACCGTCACCTTTTTAACAGTAGTATGTTTGCTGTTTTTTGTTACAGGATGGGAAGGACCTGTGTTTTTAAGGGACGTTATTCTATTCTTGGGATTATAACTAGAACATTGTTTAGTAGAATAACCTTGTTTAGAACAGGTTTGACATTTTATAGTGGCATCAAATGGTGAAGTAGTAGATGGGTGTGTATAGAAATATAAGTGATAGGTCGCTAAGGATTTTAAAATGTCTTCCAAACCATAGGTTTGGTCGTGACGATAATACTTGACACGAATATATTCATAACCCTCCGGAAGATGATCAAGGATGGATTTGATTACGACTGAGTTCGGAACTTGGAAACCAAATTTACTACATTGCTCCTTTAAAAATTTAATGTGGATTTTGAAAACAACGACTTTAATACTCCTGGTGAATCTAATGTTAAGTAATTTGTCGACATATTAATCAAGCAGCTTTGTCTCCTCGTGTATGAATAAATCCCATTGGACAACTTGTTCTAAGACTATGCATGGCTCGATAATATGTACATGTAGTTAAGGTGGATCTGTTGATGAATTAAAGATACCATTCCAAAGTAAAAACTTATGAATTCTTTGTTCATATTCACTACGTAAATAAATGACAGTAAAAAATGCAAATTAATTACAAGAGGTAATCTATAGACCTCCTTTACCTATGACAAAAATTCTGTTACGAATATAGCGCGCCAGTATACACTAATGTTTTGTTTCAAATTAGTCTTAGAGAAAAATGGATTATTTCACAAGTTAATGTTTTATCTGATTATATGTTCGCCAAATTAAAAGAATAATCATACATTAGACGCTGCTTTACATGCAACTATCTACTTAGGTGACGAGACTAAAATACTGGGTTCTAAAACAAATTGAAACTAACAGGTACAAACATTTTAAAAACTTTTCACTTTGAAATATAATTTAATAGGAATTGAATACTGGCTATGTGTTTTTAAAAATGAAGAATGCATTATATGTATTTTGGTAGATGCCATTGTATTTTGTTTTTCTAATAAATTTAGCTACTGCTAAAGACTTAATGTCAATATTGCAAAGTAAATTCAATACAGACGTGCTTCATAATGATTTTCTTATAAACAGTTAATGACTATATGATATACTTGGAATAATAATTAAATTTACTCATAGTATTAATATGTTTTTCTATTTGGAGATAAATTTAAAATATAAAACCGAAATTACCCAAAACTATAGGTTTTGAATGCAATGAAACAAGTGATTAGTATTAACGAAAAAAAAACATATACCTTATATAATATGATTACGACGGATTACTGATCTAACGTCGAACCTTGCAAACAAGTACCAATTTAATATGCATTACTATGTGAATAAATTAGCACGACATACTTTATATCCATCACACGATATTAAAATGCTTGCAAATGTGATGCAGCATTTGATATCACTGATCATCACATATTACAGAATACGAAAATCAAACGTCTCACGTAGAATCAATGTTGTATAAACACTATCATAAGATATCGCCAATGATGAACTGACAGGTCAGGTAATAACTTTAGAAATAAAATATGCAGTAGATGGAATTTGAGTGAAAATTTGTAGAATTTCAAACATACATTAACTCCTTAAGAACCATGATAGATAATCAAATAGATTTAGATTAACCTATTTTTTAGTTTTATTTATAATTACACAGTTTACCAAATATACATAAATGATAATGGATTTACATAGTATACTGAAATACTACTATATTTATTAACTTAAGATATTTACCTTGTAATCAACCTTTATTTTACATAAATTCTGGCAACAGCTTGAAATCTAATCTTTTATCTACTTATAGTGCCAACGAGAATAAGACTCGTAAAACATACTTTTTATTTTGAAAGATGATTCAATGCAAGGTAGAACGAAGATATCATCAACTCCTCATTTTCATAAATTTTATGTAGCAGATGTGTAAAAGAAGAAATATACATTAAACTTACTTACATGAATAAGGTACACTCAATTAGACTTAAAAAAAATTTCTCAAAATAACATAACTATATACCTATGTAAGAACCTTAAAATTAATCTTTGTAGTAGCCATGTTCTTTCAAGTAAGTAATAACAACGTCACGATCTTTGTTGACCCATTGTGCCTTAGATGTAATAGTGTCTAAGGATTGAGCCAAACTTTGGTCAAAACCCTTTGTAGATCTGCTGTCAAAAAATTGTTTAATTTCTTTTTTGGCATCAAGACTAGTGAAACCAGATGTAGCAATCATTACAACAGAACCTAACATAGACAAACCTGGTGGTAATCTCTTTGATAACTCATCCCAGTTCTTCTGAGTCCAACTCCATAAGGCTTCTACACCCTCTCTATGAGTTCTCATGCCTTGCATTGGAATGTAGATATCTTGATTTAAAACTGTACCATCAAATAAATAACCTAATGTTCTTTCTAATAATTCTGGTTCCTTAAATCTACCTAATGTCCTCAAAGCCGCCAATTTTTCATCTGTAGAAACTGGGTTCTTGTATAAAGAGTAAATTTTTTCATAATTTTCTTTCCCACCAATTCTAGCAACTGTGTTGAATACAACTGGTTTAATTAAAGGTGGAATAGCATTCTTATCACCGTCTGCATACTTTTCAAACATCTCGATAGCAGCCTTTTCCACTTGTGGTTCTCTAGCGGCACAAGCAGCACCAAATAATGCTACTTTCAATCTCTTAGTAGCAAAATCTTCATCTTTAGAGAAATCCCAGCCTACTTCATTCATTTTTTTAGTGACCAAATCTCTAACAAACGCATTGATACCTTCTGTAACGTTTTGTGGTTCAAAAATCCATGTTGTCTTAAACGAAGAAATGCTATTTAAAATTTGTTCCCAGACAACAAACGATTTTTCATCTCTCCAATTATAAACAAGTTCTAAGAAATTAACAGTGGATGTGTAACCTGATGTTGATAATGCTTTGACATCAGCTACAAGACCAGTACGATCTTCAACAGATAATAAATCTGCTTGTTGACCCAGTTTTTTCCATCTTTCATCAGAGTATGAAGTAATGTAAATACCAGATTGATCACCGTTTACTTTGAAAAAATCTGCATCATCTAATTTAATAGTCATAGATCTTTCCTTTAATTCTAGTGATGAGTCAACTCCATTTTTGGATTTCAAAGCTAAAAAGACTGGGTATAAAGTTTCGTCTTCTTCGGGTTTAACATCACCTGTGGAGAAATAACGATTCTGTGTAAAAGTAATTTCATTACCTTTTTCATTGACAGTAATAACAGGGAACCCAACTTTCTTAGTCCAAATATTCATAACTTCTGTAACGTTTTTACCGGATGCAGCTGCTAGTGCGTCCCATAAGTCTTCTGTCTTAGCATTACCGTACTTAAACTTTTCCAAATATTGTGAAACACCTTTAATAAAAACATCCTCACCTAACCATTTAGAAATCATTCTTAATAAAGAAGCACCTTTTGAATAAGAAATAGCATCAAAGATTTGGTTAATTTCATCAGCCCTTTTCACAGGGACTTCAATTGGATGAGATGACCTTAGTGCATCTAAGGATAAAGCATGTTGCAATGTGTCTGTAACGTATTGCTCCCAAACTTTCCATTCAGGTTCGAATTCATTACAAGAATACCATGACATCCAAGTGGCAAAACCTTCGTTTAACCACAAACCTTCCCACCAGTCCATAGTAACTAAGTTACCAAACCATTGGTGGGCCAATTCATGTTGCACGACTTCAGCGACTCTTTGAATACGATCCAATGTAGAGTTTTCTTTATCCAATAATAAGTCTACAACACGATATGTTACAAGCCCCCAATTTTCCATTGCACCTGCAGAAAATTCAGGGATAGCAACGTTATCCATTTTAGGTAGTGGATATTTGATACCAAATGATTTTTCAAAAAAGGCCAATGTCTTAGCAGTTAGATCAGCAGCAAATTGACCTAAATGTTCTTCACCAGGAGCAGCATATACTCTAACTGGAATCCGGAAATCATTATTTTCTACGTATTTTAATTCAGCCACAATAAAGGCCACAAGATAGGTAGACATCTTTGGAGTTGGGTTAAAAGTGGTATATTTCTTACCATTCGCAATGATTTCTTTATTGACATCCATGTTAGATAAATGAGTCAATTCTGGTGAAGAAACTAAAGTGATAGTGAAAGTGGCTTTCAAATTTGGTTCATCAAAACATGGGAATGCACGTCTTGCATCAGTAGGTTCCATTTGTGTGGTAGCCATATATTTTGTCTTACCGGTAGCTTTATCTTCATATTTTGCACGATAAAACCCAGCCATGTTATCATTTAAAATACCGGTAAATTTAATGGTCAATTTAATTTGGTCTGTACCTCTGGTTTCATTTTTAATAGTACCCTGTGGGAAACTTAGAACGGTCACTTGGGCTTCTTTATCAGTCTTTATGGTGGATGCATCTACGCCATTAATAGAAGCCGAATGAAATTCAATGTCAACAGAATTTACACTAATTGAGTCTATTGAAGTGTCATTGACCTTCAAATCGATGGTAGTACTACCCTCGAATTTAAAGGTTTCAAAGTTGGGTTCCACTTGCAAATCATAATGCAATGGGGTAACATTCCTTGGTAAGATTTCACGGTCCATCATTGCTCTGTAACGAAAAATTTCAAAAAAGAAATAAAAACGAATAAAATAAATGTGTTGTTTTATTTTATTTTATTTTTTTTTTGATATTAATGTTTTTATGATGAATAAATCGATTAAAACGGAGTTAATTGTTAGTTTCAAAAGACTTTTGATTTTCCCAAACACGAAATGTGGAACAACAACAAAGTCAGCAGCTTGCAGGTATACATATATATGTATATATATGTATATCTATCTGTCTGTTATCTATCACTTAATCAGTGATAGATAAAATAAAGGGATAAGACACACACACATACAAAATAAAAAAAGGTAGCAAATAGCCAAGGGAAAAACCGGTCACGTGGGAGTCATGTGACCTGGGGCAATTGGTTGCCAATAACTACCACATAACAGATATTTCTGTCTAAAGGGTGTCATCATAGATATATAGACGGATGAATTAAGGCCGATGTGTATCATATCATATATGTACAAACATACCTCTTTTTACACTAAGATTAAATCCCTTTCTTGTCTTTTTATCTCTGTCTTCTGTGGAAGGAAGGCGCTGTTAACTTTAAATGTCGAATGTTGTCAAAAAAAAAAAAATCAATATACATACTTTAGTTTTTGAGGATCTCTGTTGCATTTAGAACAGGAAGGTTTTGTTGTGGTGATCAAAGTTCTGACTCCATTAGGGACAACACTTGAGTAAAACAAACTTTTTCTTTTCATTAACTTTAGACATTGATTGTTACTAAAATGTGATGAGGGGGACAACTGAGATATAGTCCTTGTTTGTAAATTTCTTTGTCTTAAATACATTAATGCCACAGGAACATGTTGTGGTAATATATTTAATCTATTGAATGTTTTTGACGCAGTCTGCAAGGCTATGATTCTTCCCCTAGGCGTTATTAATTTCATCATCGTACGCCCCAGTGCTGTTCCTATCTTATTTTATTTATTACACCTAATGTAATATGTCTATATTATATTAAATACCGATAGAAAATAATATCGTGCAAGCAAAAGGAGGAAAATTGACAACAAACTTCGATGTGTCAGAAACACCTACGCAGACTGCACCTTACATGTACATATTATTATACATTATATAGTATCCACTACATGCACACAATTATCTATCTGCTGTAAATAAGTTGGCCCAACTCGGACTTCGAGTTTGAAAGGAGCGAAAAAAGAATAAATTTAAGAAACGAAAAATAACAATAGAAGCTTGAGTATCTTAATAACTTGCTCTTCACTGCAACACAAATCCAGACAACACAAATGTAGATATACATATATATATATATATATACATATAGAATCCAATTCGGTATACCCACCATAAGGAAAAGGATCAAGAACAAAAACAAATAAAAAAGAGATCGAGCAGTTTATTTTCTCCTTTTATTATAGCTTTTATTTTATATATATACTTTCGAAGGTTTATTGACAGGACCCATCACAAAATCCTATTATCTTCATCCCCTTTCCATGTATTGTTAGTTAAGAAATAGCAGTGGCACATTTACCCATCTACTCTTTTTTTTTATTAATTTCTATCGTTGAATTTGAAATTAGATTGTAAATTAGGAAAGAATACATTTTACGTGAGGAAGTTCAAGAATTAATATGGTTACTGATACGATCGTGGTTACATCGAATTCAAAAAATTTGGATGTCACTAAACCTAATAGTGTGAAAGTTCTACAAGAATGGTTAGGCTCCACAATCCTGTTAGAACATGAAATTTTACCTAATAATCCAATTGAACTGATTATATTAAGAAAATTTAAAAGAATCTTACTAGTATCTCCAAATGTAGAAGTTTCAAATGACATAATGGAATCCTTTCAAACCAAAATCAAACAGAATGATACATTCTACATTTTGAAAGACTTGCGATTCAGTTATTCTTTAACTAACACACATGGAATAAATTTTGATCCAAATAATTCTAATAATAAAATAAACCATGATCAAAAAGAATATCTTAAATTACCACCCTCTGATAAGTTATTTTTAATAAGTCCTCCAAGTTCTCCCCCACCAGAATTTGATTATTCTAGATGTGAAGAAGCACCTCAACTTACCACTAATTCCTCCCATATCAGAGATCACCCAAACTCTACAGTAGCACATGGGCTAAAAAATGAACCTACCTCCTCAAATCCTAAGACTTATACGTTACTTACAAGTGATGTAGCCAATATTATTATCAATCAATGTGAAACTATAGGAAGTAACAATGATACGTATTCTACTGTTCGTCATATAAAGACAGCTATACCTCCAAGATCCATATTTGATACAGATGAAGAAGTTGACAGCGATGAGCATACTTAAATGTAATTTTTATACATTCTGTTAACATGAAATGAGTTTTTACTGACCTGACAATCTCAGTTTTTTTGTCTGTTTAAGACTGCAAATTAATATAAATAATGCAAGGATTTTTATTACTTATTATCATATTGAAGTGCCTGTAATTTGAAGCATATTTTATTATAAAATATTAAATACAGTTGGATATCTACCAGTAAAAATTACCATAGCTATCCTTAGCTTTCAAATATTGTGCCGTACATATAACCATTGTTAAATTTACAATATTATTCATATACTTTGTTACCAACTTTATATTTAAAAGATATCGTAATAAAATTCATCTATTCACAAATGAACTGACAAGGATAATAGAAGGCTATCTGAAGAAAGCAGTTCTTTTCAGATTGTGATATACTAATATATATACATGCATATATATATCTCCATCCTACTGGCTAGTTTTGAAAGGTGTATAAAACATTTTTTAAAATGCTGATGCATTTATTAGTTAACAATACCTTTAAATTCTTATGAGGCTAATTGCCAAAAAAAAAACTTCTAAATCCGAGCCTTAATGTATGTAAAATTTTAAATCCAACTTTATAATAGCATTTTCATTACTCACCCATTTTTATACACCATTTATTCCCTTATTATAAAACAACTTCCGAATATTTCGATTTTTTTATTATTATTTGTAAGGAGAACTATTACTAACGATATTACAACGTTTCAAGATATGCCGATATACGTATTTCCAAATTCATGTTTCTTCTTGAATTGAAAGAATAACACAACCCTAGTCTTCATTTCTTGTCAGTCTATACCTAGTATGATTCACTATAATAACATACTATATCTTTCTTCATTAGTAATAAAAATAACTAAGCTGTATAACAAACTTATTCTTCCAATGTGGTTTTTATCTTTGAACACATCCACACTGCAAGCAAGTACTTTTCTTGCCATTGTTGTAGCCATACTTGTGACTGTTCATATAAAAAAAACCCTCAAAGTCTCTGGTATACACCCATACCTCTGTGTAAACTTTTTATATATCCTAAATAGGAAATTGTAATACTTTTATTTTTTTTTTTGCGTCCATAAAATTTACTCCTTTCTATATTTTCAGTTTCAATGTATTTTTGTTTCTCGCTTTTCTGTTTTTCCCGAGTCCGATGGAAAGATCTCCCATTCCGTCTCTGCACAACACCACTTCCTAGAGTTTCAGTAGGTTGATATTCTGCCGGTCCACTCTCTGTTTGGTTAGGTGGGTAATACGACATGGTCTCCAGTTGATGTCCATTAAGACTCGGGCTGAAGACACACTGAGAAACTTACAGATTACAGAGGGTACCTCTTGTCGCCCAGCGTCTATGGTACAGGTAAGAATGGCATGGAAGGCCTAACCAAACAGTTGTAATGACTTGTACAGCTTCAGAGAGGCAGTGTGTCTGTGTGTGTATGTCCGTATATGTGGGTGGTAAAAGTAGTTATTGAAGCTACTATTACAGTATATGTAGTAGTAACGTATCTATTGTAACGTACGGATACTTTAAAGGAGGTTCTTGCTTGCTATTACTCAGGACATATCTTCGTACCATAAGAGCCAACACATAAAGAGCATAAATATACAGGATGGTATGTACAATAATGATAAAATCAAGGAATTAATAAACAAAAAAAGACAATAATAGGGAGTAAATTACAATAAACAAGTAAAATTTTACACCAATAGCAGTAATGAAAATTATCTCAACGAGAACTATACATGTAAAGATAAAGCTTAAATTTAGATTAATGAAATATCGAATACGTGAAAAATAAAGTACTTGATATTATACATGATAATAGTGATTTCTAAGATACACTGGGATGTTGCGTATGCTGATTCTATAGACTATTAGTTTTTGAAAATGTGATCCAGGATGATTGGTTAGTTGTAAACTAGATAATAATATTATGAATAAAGACAGACTAGAAATCATGTGGTAGCATAAATATGTAATATTGTATCCGCATATTCTGTGAAGAAAAAGACCAGAAAAGTAATGAAAAAGGTTACGTCAGTCAGGAATAGTATCAGCGTATTTTCTCCTGTTTGTATTTTTTTTTTGTTTTGAAGGTGAAATTATATGAGAAACAAACTCATAAATTATTTCAAGAAGAATAATAGTTTACTAACGAACATATATCAACTTTTAACGCACCAATTTTTTCTAATGAATTATTGTGGTTATTACTACATATAATTTCTATTGAACATGTGTATGCGTTTCCTAGTGTTGTATATATATGTATGTTTTATTTTTTATTAAAATAGGTTTTAGTTCAAGATTTATTACACCCAACTGCCGCCTCTGAAGCTAGAAAGCACAAGTTAAAGACTTTAGTCCAAGCTCCAAGATCTTACTTCTTAGACGTCAAATGTCCAGGTTGTTTAAACATTACTACTGTCTTCTCTCATGCTCAAACCGCAGTCACCTGTGAATCATGTGCCACTGTCTTATGTACCCCAACCGGTGGTAAGGCTAAATTATCTGAAGGTACCTCTTTCAGAAGAAAGTAAACGTGTGTATTAAAAAGAATATAACATTCATGATGATTTCTCTTTAAATAATATATACATATTTACTACATTAACAACAAAAACAGTATAAAATATCACTCTCTGATTATACTCTGAATATAAAATGCATCATACAACAAGAATGAATTGTTGTGATTTTTTTTTTATTTATATATGTAAATGCTACTTACTGTATAGCCTTGTTTCTATTTTTATCTAAGCAAGTTATTCAATTAGAATATACAGATACTAAGAATACTTATACCGCATAGAGTAGTAGCATACTAAACATTTGAACACATTTTTAATTTTTTTTTTTTTGCTTCTTTTATTTCGTCTTCATTTCATATAACAACTAGTTATAATTATACCTGTATCTATATCTATATCTCTATCTATATCCGCACTTATATCTATATGTTTATATATCTTTCGTGACGAATGAATATACTTATTATATTTACATGGAATATATGAGAGAAACCAAAGAAAAAAGATAAAGAAAGGGGAGGAGGAGAAAGAGCAACCCGATGTAAGAGTGAAAAGATAGATAATAATAATAATAATAATAATAAATTACTAAGTGTAGCTTTATAACAACGTTTTATAAATATTTGCTAATTCATCAATATTTTCCTTTGTAGGCTCTTTAACCTGATCCAATTCAATTAATCTTTTCTTCAACTCCAATCTTTTTTTGCGTTCTTCAATCTTCAAGTTTTTAATACGGTCCTTTTCCAGTTCTTTCAAATGATCTAGATCTATCTTGCTCCTTATTGGAATCTTAGTCTTTGCACCATGTGGCCATAGATCGCCCCATTTTGATTTTCTTGCATCGTGATATATTTCCTTTGACATAGATTTAGGAACAATCCAATTTTCGATCTTCCCATCCGGCACAGTGGAGACATTTAGGATGACATGTCCCTTTTTCTTGATGGGAGGACTAATGATCCTTGGCCAATTATCCATCTCTAATGATGGAACAGATTTACCCACGACCAAATACGTGTAATTGACCAATTCGTAGTTGTTGCCGTTGGGCCTGCCTTTGCCTCTTAGATTCAAAAGCTTCCTTCTATCTTGGTTGTCCCAGGATAAAGACAGCAGTTTGCCACGTTTCAATTCAATGGAGAATTTAGGTCTTTGAACCATTTTTTCAAATGAAATAAATTTCAATCTTTGACGGAGATTGCTGCTGTTTGGATCCTTCACCTTGTAATAATTTAGATTGCCTAACTGTAGAGGACATTTGTTCATATGGGAACATGGGGCGATAATAGAGTAGTTAAGACGGTGGTGGTGGCAATTGGTATCACCAATATCCTTATCCGTATCATCTGTTGGAGAGCTGTTTTGACGGACAATCAGTTCTCTTACCCTTGCAACGGTCTCAGCACCGGTAGGAGTTCCTCTTTCGACAATGGCAAGGTACCCACCGTCATCAGACAGCAGAGACAAATAATGGTTAAGCTGCGAATCTATTTCATACGGATACTTATTTGGGTCCTTCAACATTTGATGGTTCAAAATAATCAAATCATATTTAAGTGAGGTGGGGACAGTTGACAACAACCTAGTTTGGACCTGGCTCTCCACAGGTTGTGCATCCAGCAACATCTTGGCCCTCTTTGACATTTCTCCACTACTGGAGAGTATTACAGAATCCTTTCTTTCCGTACCCCAAGACTTCGTTATGTTGTTGTCTTTATGAACACTATTATTTAAAAGATCATTTAGTACAAGCATACCGGTAGAAGGACCATGGCTCACATCAAGGATAGATTTAGGAGCAAACCCAATCAAATCAAATCTTCTTTTCAGTTCATATAGAACAGAATAACAAGAGGCATAGTCTCTAAGGAAGAAAGCACCGATAAAGGAATCGGTCTCCAACTGAGTCTTAACTACGGGAAACATTTCGGTGTCTCTTAGTTGGATATAGAACTTTTGTATGATGCGTCTTAGATTGTTAGGCAGATGGTTGGACATTATATTGTTGTTTATCACTGTAGCTAATTGAGGGCTCATGATGATCTGTCCTCTAAAAGTATGACCTAGTAAAGTCTTTGGTAGATACCTAGACAATGAGGACGGAGTTATTGTGCTTGTTGAAAAATGCCTTATCATTTAATAACTTCTTTGATGTAATTGATATTATAATTATTATTATTATTATTAGTATTAGTATTATATATATATGATCCCAAAACAAATACAAAAAATGAAAGGGAAAGAAATAAACTCTTCGTATGTTGTGTTCAAACGACTTATGTATAAAAACCAGGTGTAACCAAACAAAAGAGAGAGAGAGGGAGAGAAACTTACAAGTTTATTTTAATGGAGTAGTTAATACTAAAAGTTTGTAGAAAGTGTAATTCCAACTAGGTGTAATAATAACAGTAACAACAACAATAATAATAGTAATAGTAAGAATAATAAGCAGAGTTAAGCATAAGACATAATACAATATCAAAACGATCTAAAAACCAGCTCGAGAATTCTAATAGCTACTACTAGAACATTCAAAAACAAAAAAAAAAAAAAAAAAATGAAAAAATGAAAAACGAAAGAAAAAAATAGCAACACCCACACACCACACCACCCTCTCTTCTATACTGACTAAGGGTTGCATGTTAGGGTGTCAACAGGCGTTTACATGTGGACTGCAGAGAATATAGAAGTGAGAGCAAGGAAGAGTGGAGTGGAGAACAAAGTAAAAAACGACAGACAGAACAACTGCTCCCCCCCAATTCAGATATTTGTACTCGTTGTTAATGTTATGAATGTATTAAACAAATTATCTATTAAATTGCATCGGTGATCGCATTGATGATCATAATCTGCTGTTAGCTTATTTTCGAGGGCCAGAACTTCAGTGAAACAGTGAAAAAAAAAAGAGAGGAGGGGCACATCATCACTGCAAACACATATAAATAAACACACACACCTATACATGTTACATATACATTTATACTATGGTGTATTATGAGATGTGATATGTGGTTTTCCTGTTTATTTAGTTTTTTTTGCTTCTCGTTTCTCGATCGCAACTTAAACACTTTGAGAGATTCCCTCATGGCGGCTAACAGAGTCACCTTTTCCATGTCCGGCTTTCTTTTCCTGTTTATTTATTTATTTTTTTTTATTTTCATTTTTATTTTTCATGGCATCTTTTGAAGCTCTGTGTGTGTTGTGTGTGTGTTTAACATCATTTACTACGGGAGACAGGGAACGTGTGTGAATGGGTGTACGGGTGTACGGGAGGGAAGGTGTGTGTCTGCAACGTACTGTTTACAGATATCGTTCTGTACGTGTTCCGTTTTGTTATTCGTTTCATTTATTTTACCTTATTATTTACCCGCCTTTCTTTGTTCGGTGCATTATAAATTGTTTCCCATTCTTTAGATTCGATGGTATGTAAGTTATGGCATGGTAATGGTACGGTAATGGTACGGTAATGGTATTGGTAGTGTTTAATACAGACATTATCTGTTTTATTTTCTTCTAGAGAATCAGCTATAGTCACAATAACCACTGTCACCATCCCCACCTTTCTCTCTCATCCCAACAATGTATTCTATTATTATTGGTACATTATCACTGATAATAATAGCTGTGTTATGGTCAATACTTAAATCCTTCCTATCATCCTCAAGAAACCAAAATAATGCGTATCTTCTGGGCAATGATGTAAATATCCTCAACAACAAAAACAATAAAAACTTACTTAGTGCCCCAACTTTCGCCATATTGGGGCCACAATATAGTGGCAAGACTACCCTTTTCAATCTTTTGACAACTAATAAAATTACTCCCTTTGTCACGTCGCAAGAAATATCAATCTCCAATAAAAATAAAAATAACATCCACAGGTTCACTTTGATTGAGTTTCCTGGCCATATTAAACTGATCTATAAATGGAAAACTTGGTTGGATTTAGTTACTTCCAATCTAAATAATAATAATACTAATAATACTAGTAATACTAGTGGTAGTGGTACTAGGAACAGTAAAAATTTGAAAGGTATAATATTTATGCTTGATTCAACACACGATTTTAAATCAGATAAAAGTAACGATTATTGGGAACAAGTAGCAGAATGGTTAATATACATTCTAGAGAAACTAGAACAACTCAACCACCCAACAAATTTATTGATTGCATGTAATAAGAATGAAAGCTTCATATCTAGACCACCAAACAAAATTAAATCGTTCCTGGAAATGAAGATTGGACAAGTCCTATCGAGGAAAAAATCTAACAATAGTTACAAAAACAATATCACTACTAACACTGCCATTGGTACTACTACTGCTACTGCTATCACTACCGCCACCAATAACAATAGTAACATAACAAGATATAATAATATTAGTGATGAAGACGGTTCCAATGATAACTCATTATTTGACTTATTCCCAGATCCATTAAAATTTAAATTTGGATCTTTGGAGACTTCTGTTGAAGTATTAGGTGGCAGTGTACTAAAACAGAATATTGATCCATGGAAACAATGGATTGAAGAACACCAATAATCATTCTCCATCCTAAACTTTCTTTCTCCCACCATACATACATACATATATACATATATGTCTTTATAAATATGTATAAACATTAATAGATATTGTATCCGTTATACACCTTCTTCGTTTTGTTAGGGTTTGGGGGAGGGGGAAAAGAGATTTTCGTTTTTTTGTTTTCTTTTCGTTACTTCAAGAAAAAAGAAAAAACACACACTCTCTTTTTTTATTTTTTATTTTTTTTTTGATATCTTCCCATTCCAGTGGCAAAAAAAATTACTAAGAATTGAAAAGAGAGTCGAATTGATGTTGTACTACCTTTTCGTATTATAATTAGCTTGGGGGAATCACATATTTACAATCACACAAGGTTCAAAAACAAAAACAAAAACAAAATAAAACAACATAAGAAAGACAAATATAAGTTGATCACATAGTATATTATATTATATTATATATATATAGACATCTTTTGTGTTCATACGTATACATATAACATATACGTATATACATTTTTCTTCTTTTTCTTCTTCTTCTTTGAAATAAATAGAACCGTACCAGAACAGTCCAATACAATGAGTAATAATAATAACAATAACAATAACAATAACAATAACAATAATAATGCTATTGATAATAAGAAGGGGACTAACGAGTCTACTTTAACCCCTACAACTGACCAAAGAGATAATATAAAGACAAATGAAACTATCAACAAGGACAAAGACAGCGTGGAAGAACAATTATCTGAAGAAGACCAAAAGTTAAAGGATGATTTGGAGATGTTAGTGGAGACTTTGAAGGAAGATAATCACGACTCTCAGATCTATTCAAGTTCTTTGGACCAACTGAAAATGTTTATCAAGAATTCAACAAATTCAATGACGGCGGTGCCAAAACCTTTAAAATTTTTACGTCCAAATTATCATTTGTTATGCCAAATTTATGATAAATGGATAGATCCAAATTTGAAATCTTCGTTAGCCGATATTTTGTCTGTTTTAGCAATGACCTTTTTCGATAATGGTAAATATGATTCACTTAAATTTAGATTATTGTCCAATAACTTTGATGATATTCAAAATTGGGGTCATGAGTATGTCCGCCATTTAGCTTTAGAGATTGGTGAAGTTTATCAAATTCAATTAGAATCTACTGTCAATAATGATACCAATGATGCCAACAATAACAATAATAATGAGGATGATATGGCCGCAAACACTGCAGCTTCTAATGAATCACAATCTATTGCAAACCAGTTCTCTAAAGATGATATTTTACAGTTGTCCTTAAATATTGTCCCTTATTTTTTAAAGCATAACGGTGAAGAAGATGCTGTCGATCTTTTACTTGAAATCGAATCAATTGATAAATTACCTCAATTTGTTGATAATGACACTTATAAAAGAGTGTGCCAATATATGGTTGCGTGTGTTCCTTTGCTACCTTCACCTGACAACACATTTTTCTTAAAGACTGCCTATACAATCTATTTGAACCATTCTGAATGGGATAATGCATTATCTTTAGCTATTAGACTAAATGATGAGACTTTAATTAAATCAATTTTCGATTTAACTAACGACCCAATCATGTTGAAACAATTAGCTTATATTTTATCAACCCAAAGAATCTCAATGCAATTCGACGGAAATAATGATTCCGATAATTCGTTAAAGGAAATAATCGGTAACACGAAATTATCCGAACTGTTCCTTTATTTAGTTAAAGAACTAAACCTTTTGGAACCAAAAGTCCCTGAAGATATCTACAAATCCCATTTAGATAATTCAAAATCTCTTTTCAATAATTCTGGTTTAGATTCTGCACAACAAAATTTGGCAGCATCCTTTGTTAATTCCTTTTTAAATATGGGTTACTGTAAAGACAAAATGATTGTTGATAACGATAACTGGGTCTATAAGACAAAGGGTGATGGTATGACTTCCGCTGTCGCAAGTATTGGTTCTATCTTTCAATGGAATCTTGACGGATTGCAACAATTAGACAAATACCTATATGTGGAAGAAACCGAGATTAAAGCAGGTGCTCTTTTAGGTATTGGTATATCTGCCACTGGAATTCACGACGGTGACGTGGAACCAGCATTGTTACTGTTACAAGATTACGTAACAAATTCCAATCAAAAGATTAGTTTTGCTGCTATTTTAGGTCTTGGTATTGCCTTTGCTGGAAGTCGAAATGAGGAAGTGTTAAGTATTTTACTACCATTGGCATCTGATACTACCCTATCTATTGAAACTTCCACTATAGCCTGCTTGGCTCTATCACATGTTTTTGTCGGTACATGTAACGGTGATATTACCACATCAATTTTAGACAATTTCTTAGAACGTAATGTGGTGGAACTAAATACAGAATGGATCAGATTCCTTGCATTATCACTTGGTCTTTTATATTTAGGTCAAGGTGAACAAGTAGATGATGTCATGGAGACTCTAAGTGCAATTGAACATCCAATGAGTTCTGCCATTGAGGTATTAATCAATTCATGTGCTTTCTGTGGTTCTGGTGATGTTTTATTGATCCAAGAATTATTACATCGCTTAACTCCAAAAGTGATGACTAAACCAGGAGAGGAGGAAGAAGATGAAGATGAAAACGACTCTGCCACTGCTGCTGTTAATGGTTTAGAAGCATTTTTAAATCAACAAAACGATACGAGTAATAAAGAAGATCAAAATGAAGATAATGATAATATGGATGTCGATGCTCCTGAAAGCAATAACAATAGTCAAGAAAATGATCATAAGACTCCAGAACCTTCTGCTGATGCTGGTCCAAGTGACGAACAAGTGAATAGTGTGAAGAAAGAAACAGATACAAGCAAAGATGAGGATAAGTCAAAGGAAAAAGATGTCGAACCCAGTAAAATAGACGAATTAGCATTTGCTGTTCTTGGTATTGCATTAATTGCCATTGGGGAAGATATTGGTAAAGAAATGTCCTTGCGTCATTTTGGTCACTTGATGCACTATGGTAATGAGTATATTCGTCGTATGGTCCCATTAGCGATGGGTTTGGTTTCTATTGCTGATCCACAAATGAAAGTGTTTGATGCATTGACAAGGTTCTCACATGACACAGACTTAGATGTTTCAATGAATTCTATTTTGGCTATGGGTCTTTGTGGTGTAGGTACTAACAATGCACGTCTTGCCCAACTATTAAGACAAATTGCCAGCTACTATTCTCGTGAACAAGATGTTCTATTTATTACAAGATTAGCTCAAGGTTTGCTACATTTGGGTAAAGGTACACTCACAATGGACATATTTAATGATGCGCATGTATTAAACAAGGTTACATTAGCCTCTTTATTAACTGTACTTGTTGGTATGGTCTCTCCAAGTTTCATGTTAGCCCATCATCAATTATTCTACATGTTAAATAGTGGTGTCAGACCCAAATTTATTATAACGTTAAACGAGGAAGGTGAACCAATCAAGGTTAATGTTCGTGTAGGTCAAGCTGTAGAGACGGTGGGCCAAGCTGGTAAACCTAAGACTATCACTGGTTGGATTACACAATCTACACCTGTACTACTAGGTCATGGTGAACGTGCGGAATTGGAGAATGATGAATATATTAGTTACACAAGTAACTTGGAAGGTGTTGTAATATTAAAGAAGAATCCGGATTTTAATAAAGAAGATTTATAAAAAAGGTATACAAGATAACAGTTAAAAGAAAAAAAAAATAAATACTTGCAGATTATAAAATATATAATGTGAAGGTTGATACTATTCGTTGTTGATATTATATGGTCGATATACACAAATCTGTATATTTATTTATAATATATATATATATAATTTATGTTAAGAAATTTTAAAAATATAAAATATCGCTTTGTTTTGCATATGGCGTATAATTACAAATATATCCATATTTCTGCATAAATATGAATATCCTTAATAGACATTTGCCTAGGTGAATATATGGCTAGGAGGGATCTTTTTCCTCTTTTTACTTATTCTCTTATTTTCATCTTCTTCTTATCAATAGAACAATATGATTAAAATAGTTTATTCAAAATCACCAGCCTTAGCGGCCATTAACAGACCTGTAATCAAACCTAATAAACCTAATATCGAACCAAAAATTTCTACTACAAGAATCTTAACGAAAAGAGAACTATCGGCTGCATCCGATATCGCAGCAGTAGCACCTGTAATCCCAACAGCAACACCACAGATCAAATTTGATGCTCCTACAGTGACACCTGCCCAAAACAATGAATATCCAGTAAATAAATTATTTTTAGAAAACATGGTCTCTGGAGTAGCCACTGTCATCTTAGAACCAAACACAATGGCGATAATTAGACCATATATAGCTACAACTTCACAAAAAATAATAGAAATCAAATTTTTAGTGGTGATTCTTGGGGCTTTGACACCAGCACCTATCATAGATGCACCCGTGATAAAAATCCCCCAGGCAGCACCAACTACGGAGAGACCAATACATAATGTAATCCCTAAAGATGACCACATATATGGGGATGATTTAGTCAAAAATTTACCTATATTGATATCTTCACCATGACCCTTGAATAGTTTATATAGGATATAAGCAACCACCACTGTGGCTAGTATGGAATTAACCCAAGCTTTTATATGTAAAGAAAAGCCTAATCCAGAATTAGTCTTTGGCACAGAAGTTGTAGAAATCGTAGACATAGAAATCCCTAATCTATCTTTATGTGATATTCAAATATTTAGTAAGTTATAATAGTTATTATTATGGTTTTTTTCGTTGAACGAACGAGAATGTTAACGTCTAACCTTTTGATTAAAGTGTTAAACCGTAAATTCGTAGATATAGATACCTACAACAACTGCTTCTTTTTTTTTTATCACTCTATCTATTATGCGTAGATGAAACTCGTTCATTTTGTTCGACTTTGATAATTTGATAATTTGACTTTTTGTCCACTTTTTGTTTTTCTTAATGATTTGTTTTCCTTCCTTCCTCTGAAAAAAAACACAGGCTGCCTTAATTAGTGTGAGATTATGCATCGATAATAGTGGAGGTAGAAGAAGAGGAACATAGAAGATGTGTTATCCATTTCACATGTTTTATATATTTATATTTTTTATAATATGACAATCGAGTTGCAGTTAAGTAATCATATAAGTAAGTAAGAACAAAAAAAAATTATAAAATAAGAGAGATTTTGGGTGTCCACCTGAACAAGAAATAATACAAATAACGAGTATGAGTTTATAACGGTCTATATATCAATTATTCAATTGTGAAATCCATGATACACAGTAAAAAAAAACTATATATACATATATTTACTTATTACTATTATAAAAATCTATGTTTTAATTATATCCAAATGACGTATTCTTAATGTTCTTCTGTAAAAACATTAGAAGTGCTATTGATTGGCAATTGTTCAACAGTGGCTCCATCATGAGCAACGTCCAATAACTTCCAGGTACATTTAACACCATTCTTATCAAAAGTGTTAATGATTTCATTGGCAATATCTTCGAAATTTTCTGTAGCTAAAGCCAAAATGGTTGGACCTGCACCAGATAAACAAATACCCAATAAACCTTTATGAGTTGATGGCACTACACTTTGTAAGATTTCAGTTAGCCCTGGAATTAAGATCTTTCTGTATGGCTGATGGACACGATCTTGCATGGCAGGATAAATTAAATCTGGGTTTGGTGGATCTAAAGTTAATGCAGTGGTCAACACAGCCAATCTTTGTAAATTAAATACCAAGTCTTCGGTAGTATATGCCTTTGGCAGAACACTTCTTGAATCAGCAGTGGACAATTCAAATTGTGGGATAATAGCAATACATTTAATTTTTGGGTTCCAGTTATATTTCACATGTCTACCAATATCAATAGGTGGCAATGGTGGGACCAAACCTGTGTCCTCACCACCAGAAGGATCTGGTAAAACTTCTGCTAATGGGATTTCACGTCTCTCCACTTCTTGTGGGGTTAGTGCTCTTAAGAAAGAGCCACAGAAACTACCCATCATGGCCGCAGTGATATTATCTGGATGTCTTTCAATCATCAAACAGAAATCTAACATTCTTTGTTTAGAGAATCCCAGTTGACCAATTTCATTACCTAACATAACACCGGCTACTACAGCAGCACCGGAAGAACCAAGACCACGTCCTAATGGGATTGGATTACGGACATGGACTTTTGTACCTAACGGGAATTTCCTGATATTAGAACAACGTAAGACGTATAATGCAGTTCTAGTGATCAAATTGGCATCAGAGCTTAATGGGACATTACCGTACCCTTCGGAATCTTCGGAATAAGATAAAAGACAGTTGTTTGGGTCCTTGTTTGTTTCACTTGCCTTTGAAGAATCAATAGTGACTTCCAATTCTAAGAAAAGAGCTAAACCAACACCAAGTACATCATAACCAGGACCGATATTAGCACTTGAGGCAGGAACTTTAATCAAAAATGAGCGGGCCATTGTTTATACTTGTATACTTGTGTGTATGTATATTTTTGTAGACTACTTATTGACTATAATCTACCTTTAATGGTATCATTCAAAGTCACTAAAAGAAATGAAAAAAAAAATAAATAGCAAGAAGAGAGAAGAAAATTTGACTAAAAGGCTCATTATTATTCAGCCATGCAAAAACACATGTCTTAACTGCAGGTTGATGCTAAAAACACTTAAGCCAACCTCTGATATACGTTGATTCGACTTCTCCCCGAGCAACGTTACCGTGTAATTGATAGAGATAACACTGCCAGTTTTACAATAATCAAAGGACCTTCGGTGAAATTTTTCAAGACTTACAAAATTTCTCGATGACTCAAAACAAGTGCAATGTAGTCATGTTGTACGGGGGATTTCCCAAAATACTAAAAACCTACAGTTTGAGCATCAAGGAAAATCTAGCATAAGGAAAAACTTTGCTTTAAACTGAACACTCGGATGCACATCTATGGGACTGCGAATCAACGGTGTTCCAGTTAGATGTATAACGATAATAAGAGATACATCGTATGCAATGAAAAACTTTCCAATTCTTCTTATAATAAATGGTTCCATTTTCTACTTTTCTATTTTATTTCGTGAAACCGACTATGATGCGTTTGTACTAAAAAATTCAAAATATAGCGAATCCCCCCCACCAAAAAAAATAAATAAGAATCTAGGGCCAGAAAAATACAAAGTAAAAAAACAAAAAAAAAAAGGCCCGGTGGGCAACAATGTTTTAGGTCTCAATAACTTTCCTAGTTATTAGGCGTTAGGATTTTTGTAGAAGACATCTTGGACCCATCAGTAACCATTCATTTACATGGTTTCCATGTATATAGTTTTCAGTCTGAATATATCATATCAAGATAACTCAATAATAACATGTCTGGTTTATAGCTGGCAACTTTCCCCTATCTTTCTTTCTTGAACTCTAGAGTGGCATTGAACATTTTACCAAGTGAGTGAAAAAGTACAAATAAAATATTCGTATAATAATCCTGTGTGAACATTACATATTTCGGTCTTTTTTTTATATACATGTATATAACAACGGTAATGTTTTCTATGTAAGTACCACCATTGAGGTCTCGTGTTCTTATGGAATTGAAAAGAATACAGTGGTGTAATAAAGATGTGTCACCTTTTTAAAAATGCTACTGTAACTTTTTTTGAATATAAAAAAATAAAACAATTAGGGTACAGTCAAACATAAAAAATATAAAAACAAAAAAAAAAGCTGAGCCTGTAGGTTTTAATTCCCAGTGAAAAAAAGAAAGAATCAAAAACAGCGACTGCAAATAAATGGCTGTTTTCCAAAATATCACTTTAAACCCGTACAATTTCCTAAAAGAGTAAAACATCGAATTTGAAAACAAATCGCTTTAAAAAAAACCATCAATGGAAAGAAAGTGGAAATAAAACAGGTTGACATACACACTCCTATATATACTCATACGCACACAGATAGAGGTAAGTTGTATAGATAGATAAATAAGTTGGTCTCTATGTTGATTAATCAAAGTTAATTATAACTAAAAACAAAAACAAAAAAAAAAAACAAATATATATATAAGAAAAGCAATGTTAAGATATGCAGTTAAGGATAAGTGGGTTCCTTCTAGGACAACTTTGTCAAAAAAAATTCCACTGACTAGAAAGCTTTCCAGTTTCCGATTGACTAAGTTGGATAACGGTATCAGAGTAGGAACATCCAGTGTTCCAGGACATTTCACTGCTCTTGGATTATATGTTCAAGCAGGATCCAGATATGAATTACCTGCCGAGTTGAAAGGTTGTTCTCACATGATGGATAGACTGGCTTTTAAATCAACATTAAATATACCAGGGAGAACTATGGCGGAGACTCTGGAGTTATTGGGCGGCAATTATCAGTCTACTTCTTCTAGAGAAACTATGATGTACCAAGCTTCTGTATTTAATTCCGATGTAGAAAAAATGTTACAATTGATGTCTGAAACTGTGAGATATCCACAATTAACCACACAAGAGATTAACGAGACAAAGGATTCAATGCAATACGAAATAGACGAAGCTTGGTTGAAACCAGAAATAATTTTACCAGAATTGTTGCATACTACGGCTTATTCAGGACAAACTTTAGGTAGTCCCCTCCTATGTCCAAGAGAGATCCTACCTTCTATCAGTAAAGATCAATTGAATACGTACCGTAACCAGTTTTATCAACCAGAGAATCTTGTCGCTACCTTCGTCGGGGTGCCACATGAAATGGCTATAGATTTAGTGCAAAAACATTTAGGTGATTGGAAATCCACAAATCCCGATTCAAAGAATGACTTTAATAAGCCTGCTCATTACACTGGTGGGGAAACCTGCATCCCAGAAGCCCCAACTTTTGGAACTATGCCTGAACTATATCATGTACAGATAGCTTTTGAAGGTTTGCCTATAGACCACCCTGATATTTATGCCTTGGCAACATTACAAACTTTACTTGGTGGTGGAGGTTCCTTTAGTGCAGGTGGTCCTGGCAAAGGGATGTATTCAAGAAATTATACACATGTATTAAATCAATACTATTTCATTGAAAATTGTCAATCCTTTAACCATTCATATTCAGATTCTGGGTTATTCGGTATATCTATATCCTGTGTCCCGGAGGCTGCCAAACAAGCTGTGGAAATTATTGCTATCCAATTCTACAACTTATTTGCTAATGAACAGCTACCTTTAACCCAAGAAGAAGTCAATAGAGCCAAAAATCAATTAAAATCATCGTTATTAATGAACTTAGAATCTAAATTGGTAGAATTGGAAGATATGGGTAGACAAATTCAACTACATAATAAAAAGATCCCTGTTCAAGAGATGATTAATCAAATAGAAAAATTGACACCTGAAGATTTGAAACGTGTTGCAGAAAAAGTTTTCTTAGGCCAAATAGAAAACCCAGGTAAAGGTACCGGTAAACCAACAATCGTCATGCAAGGTAAAAGAGAGGCCTTTGGTAATGTACAGGCAATACTGAAAGAATACGGATTAGGGAAATGATCATGTTCTAGGAAATATTTTTTTTATTATTATTTCTCAGAATATTCCAAATAAATACAAAAGTCAATCGCAGAAGAGCAACTTATAGGAATCCTGTCTACATGTTAATACTAAAAGTGGAATGTCTTTGATAATTTATATAATACATACGATGGGCCTTATCTATGTATTTTTATATAACCCACCACCTGTTGTCTGTAAATATATACTTCTATATAAAGGATATCAATTCATTAGAGGTAAATGTATAAGTAAATAAATCATATTCATACTACTTTATTTTTAGAATGTTCCATTAGGTGTATTGTCTGTGTTATCGTTTCTACCACTCGCTTTTTCTTTCCAAAATGCCAGCTCTTTTTCCAAATCTGATACTTTTTCTTGATAGTAAGAATTATCGCGAACAAATCTCTTCAAATCGACTTCTTGTTTTGAAACTAACTTCTCCAAATCACCAATTTGCTTATTATATTGCAAGATTTTTTCTTCAAATTGATCTTTATCTTCATTTGCTAGTTGAATCACTTCACTTTGTCTATCATTTTTATCTTTCAAATCGTCAATAATCATCTCGTAATTTTTACGTTTCTTCATTTCTTCATATTTTTCTTCTGTTTCTTTGGTGATTAATGTCTCTAACTCATGAATCTTAGCTAACCATTTATTTTGTTCACTGCGGTCTTCCAGTTTTTCCTTTAATGTATTGTTTTCATTTTTCAGTTGTTCATTATTTTTAATCATATTCTCATGCTCTTCTTTAATATCAATATATTCATGTTTGATAGTGTCAAATTTTTCTTTATAATTATTTAATTCGTCCTGTAAATTAGCAAGTAACCCATCGTTACGTTCATTTTGCTCCTTTTGTAAATTAAGTGTTTCTTCTAGATATTTGATTTGTTGCAACATATCATGCTTCTCTCTATGAGATTGACTTAACAACTCCTTTGTCTCTGTATATTTAGCTTGCAATTCATTCATATCGTTAACAAGTTTTTTATAGTCATTTGTAAGAGAATTCAATCTTGCTATTAATTCATTGTGTTTTGAATTTATTTCATTATATTCTTTCTGTAAGTTCTGTTCAGCTGCATCAGCAACATCTCTTTCTTGACTTAATACTTCAGCTAAATTGGTGTAATGACTTATCTGTTTTAATAGATCAGAAATTTTAGCATCAGATTCATTTCCTAACGTTTCCAACCTGTAATTTAGCGTAGACACTTCTTTTTTGAGGTCAGTTTCTCTTCTGTTACTATCGGAAAGAGATGATTGCAATGCCTCAATTTCATTCAAATAGTGTGTGTTATCATTGCCTTTCGCTAATGCTTCTTTCAAATGATCCATATCTGATTTTAAAAGCTTGTTGATATCCTGAACACGTTTTAATTCTAATATAGTTTCTTGTAATTGCATATCAATATCATTTTTAGTGGTTTCAGTTTCCCATATTGTTCTGTCCTTTTGTTTATTTTGAAGCTTTAACTTATCGATAATATCGGCCATATTCTTCACATCTTCTTCTGCCTGTTGTAAGGAATACATGTAATCTTTTAATTGGATTTCATTAGCTTGTAAATCGGCAAGACAATCCTCATATTGTTGCTTCTGTTGCTTCATCGTTGATATCATTAACTTTTTTTGTTTTTCTGAATCTTTCAGATCTTCTTCTAACCGAGATATTTGTTCATTTAATAGAGTCTCTTTGGAATATAATTGTTTGACTTCATATTGAAGTTTATTAATTTTCTTATCTGATTCTATTAAAGTGTCTTGCAATTTATAGTTTTCCAATTTCTGTGATCTAACATCCTCCTCATACTGAGATACAGTTTGTCTATTTTTAAATAAATCACCAGTTGATGGTGAACTTTTTGGTACAGATCTTAACTTCTTCTCCAAGGACTTGACTCTTTCCTCACTAGCTTCAAATTTTAACTTGTAAATATTTGATGAAGAGTCATCCTTTTGAATTTTATTAAATTTTCCATGTAAAGCTGCAGCAACATTTTCTGCATCAATCCGTGCTTTAGTCTCTAAATTTAATTGTCTTTTTAAATGTTGCACCTCTAAATTTAATTTTTCAATGTTAACATCTACATTTGGAAGTGATTGTAATTCCTTTTCCATATCAATACCAAGGTTTGCTTCCTCAATGATTTGTTTCAATTTTTTTATTTGACCTTTAGCTGTTTGATAGTCAAATGAAGATGAGGCTAAGCGAGTCTCTGTAAATCTTAATCTTCCAGTGAGGTCTTTTTGTTTTTCAATTTCTTCTTGAAGAGCACGAGATGTCTCATTCAATCTTAATTTCAATTTATCATAATTATGTAATAACTCATCACTAGGTATTTCTTTACTAGATTCTGAGTACATGCTTGGTGAGCTTGTATTGTTTAATTGACTTTGTAAATATTTATTTAATGATATTTCTTCATTTAATCTGGCTTGTAATTCTTTCATTTTTTCGATCTCGAATTTACCAGGAATAAAATGTGATGCTCTGTTAACTTCTTCCTTCTTTTGAGAATATTTGGTCTCCAATATCTCATACTTTGATTTAAGAGAATTAAGTTGTTCACGTAAAGTCTTTAGCTCGTTAATATGTTGGGTATTTTCCAGAATAATCTCTTCCTTTTGTTGCGATATTTTACTCATATCATTTGTATATGTCTGTATTTTATCTTTTAATCTCATTAATTCATGATCTTTCGTTTTTATTTGTTTTTGTAATAAATCTTGTGATTTTTTATATTTATTCACTTGTGCTTTTAAATCTTTATTTTCACTTATTAGTGCTTCCAGTCTTTTCATCGAAGCATTGGTATTTTTTTCTAATGTTGCTAACTTTATGTCAAGATCTTTTTCTGATATTTCAAGTTGCTTTTTTATCTGATTTATTTCATTATCCTTGGATTTTATTTTTTCATGCAAAGATTTGATCGTATTATCTAAAGTGGATTTTTCCTTAACTAAGATATTATGATTATTCAGTTTGTTATCGAAAGTGGATTTCATTTCCTCTAAACGAGACTCTAGGTTAACCTTTTCTTCATCTAATTTTTTAATAGTTTCATCTTTTTCTGAAATAGCAGCATTTATTTTGGATATTGTAATTTGAGAGTTTTCGTATTTGAGAATAATATCTCTCTTTTCATTTTCTAGTGACTCAGACAGTTGTTGAATTTCTGCTATTTGGCTTTCTAACAAGTGTCGTCTTTTTTCAATATCATCTAATATATTCTGTTTTTCCTCCAATTTCAAAGATTCTAATTTCAACCTTTCTCTTACAAATCCTAACTGTTTGTTCAATTCTTCTTTATCTTCTTGTAATTTGGTATTGTTTTTTTCACTCTGTAATAACTTATTTTCAAGATCTTTAATTTGAGAATAAAATTTTTTGGTCTTAACTATATCTTGAGTGGATGATAAAAGAGGTTTAACTCTTATAAATAGATTATACCAGGGATCTTCCATCAATTTATTATAGGTACGGAACGCTTCTAACAAAATTCTTATTGATTTCAATCTCTCTAATTTATTTTTGATTTTATTTCTCACAAGATGACCTCTGCACTTACTATTAAGACATGACGTAATGGTGATCAACATCGTTTCCTTTTCATGTTCTAAATTGGCCAAAACACCCGCTTTAAAAAACAACTTAGTGATACCAATTTTAAATAACGTTGGATCGATATGGAGACAAGATAATATGACTTCGGATTGTTTTTTATAATTAATGTTATTGATGTTAAAATCATAATCATTTTGGTTTGCTAATATATTATATCGTTGATAGAATTCTTTGAAAAGAATTCTGTTCGGATAACCTTCTCTAGCAATTCTTATACCTTCAAGTACACCATTACAACGTAATTGGTCAAGAATTAACGATCTATCAAACTTTTTTGCAATTTTATTATTATTTGGAATAATACAACGAACGAAATGAGGATGGGATAATGATAATTGATGCAATAATGAAATCTGTTGCTCTCTATGACGATATGAAGTGGTTCTAAAGGATTTACTTAAGTTTGACGATTCTTGGTCAAAAAACGATGAAATCAATTTATTTGAAGAATTTGATAATGTTAACAATAAATCATCGTTAAGTGGATCCTTATTTTTTGATAACCAACCATCCACATTATATTCTACATCACCTGCATAATGTTTTAATATGAAACCATTAGGTAATTTGGATCTTTTAAATCGATTTGATTTATTTTCCCAACTATTGATCAATTTTTGCAAGAAGGTGTCATCTGTTGAATTTGATAAAATTGATTCTTCATCTAGCAAAGGTAAAATCCCAGAAGGTTGTATTTTTTGTTCAATAAGGTTTATTGTCGATTGTAGGTCTTTACCGTAATCAATATATTGCCATTGAATCTTTTCTTTAACATACTCATTTTGTTCCAATATAAACATGTGATGATTAAAAAACTGTTGTAATTTTTCGTTTGTATAATTGATACATAATTGTTCAAACGAATTATCTTTAAATATTTCGAAACCTGCGATATCTAATAACCCTATATGATTCGCATTATCAGAATTATTCTGATAATTTAATGATAGATTAATTTGATCTACAATATGAGCAAACAATTTTTCGTATAAGATTCTAGATAAAGAATTTAATATAAATTTGGCCTTCTTAGCATCCTTGGATTGTGAAACCCATTCTTTCCCAGCTTTAGATCTTGGTCTTACAATAGATCTTTGGAAATCTTCCATTGATACACCTAATAATTCGGTCAATGGTCTAATGTCGTCGGCAAATGCAGCCTGTGGTGATCTATCAGACTGAAACTCTATGTTACCGATTAACAATATTATGGATATAATGGTGAAAATAGATTGAATGTCATCTTCTGTAAATCCAACAGTTTCCATAGCTTGAATTAATTCTTTAAAATTATGTTGGTCATTGACCCCAGGGATTACTTGATTTGAGGATGAAAGGATATTATAATCTTTAACAGCATTAGATGGTAGTTTATACTTTGTATTTAATTCATTAAGCGGTACACTAGTTAAAAATTGATAAAAAACATGATAATTTCTCTCTTGGGAGTGTTGTTGAATAATTCTTGATTTTTCTAATAAATACCATTCAATGTTTGCTCCGTTAATCTTTCCAAATGCATCGAACTGGATCTTAATAAATTTACCAAAACGAGAAGAATTGTTATTTCTTATAGTTTGAGCATTCCCAAATGATTCTAAGATAGGATTACTTTGTAAGATTCTATTTTCAAAAGATTGTTCAGATGGTAACGATTGATTGTGCCAAGTGATTGCTGCCAAATATTGTAATATTTTCTTTGTATTCTCCGTTTTCCCTGCACCTGATTCACCAGTAACAAGTATTGTTTGATTGACCCTTTGAGTTAATAAATTTTGGTAGGCGGTTTCCGCAATGGCAAATATATGAGGTTTAACAGAATCGTCATTATTATTGAGAGTATTATTTATATCTTTCTTTAATCCATGATATAGATTTATATATTCTGAAGAATAAATATCTAATTGACAATACGGATTAATAGCGACTAAAAAAAGACCTGAATAAGTGTAAATTAAATCATGGTTATATCTATTTTCTAAATTATAGAGTACAGAAGGTTCATTTAAATATGTAAGTTCAGACATATTATCTATCAAGTCAAAATTAGAAGGATTAACTGGGTGAACATCTTTTAAAGGAACTTCAATAATTGTGTTTATATCGGTAGTTAATCGATCATTGTTGTTATCATTTGTATCGTCATTTAAGTTTAAATTACATCTGGCTGTGGTTCCATCATCAGAGATAAATCTAGCCCTAATAAAGGTATGTTCTTCACTAGGTATCCATACCAAGGTACTATTACTCACAACCATGGAAAGTGAAATAAAGCGTATTATATGTAAAATGAGTGAACAGTATTTGTCTGTTTTTCTTAATTTTATTTGATAGAATAAGCTTATGTTACTTTCGCTACTTCAGGTATTTAAGATGGCTTCTTCATCCTGTTTAGTCTAATATGTTAAAGATGTAAATAAAAATAGATCAATAAATGAATCAAGAAATAAAACAAATTTTGAGATTGATCCCGAGAAGATAATTCCAAAAAAAAAAATAAATAAATAAATAAAACCTTTCCGCGATTCTGCGGAATAAAACCTTCACAAAAACCCACATTTCGGTATCCGAAACACGTTTTGAGTGTTCCAAACTCTTTTGATTGACATATTTATTCACATCGATCAAAGGAATACAGAAAAGAGGAATAGAGATGTTACTTAAGATCCAAAATTAGAACAACTTCAGAAAGTGTAGAATAAGATATAATATGTTAACTGGATGTAAGAGGAATAGATCAATCATACAAAATTTAGATTGGTATATCATATACTTTCAAAAAAAATTATTTTTCTTTTTGTCAATTAACCACAAATCTATACACATGTCTGTAAGTAATTGGCTTGATATTTACGAAGAATCATTGACTGAAATAGTCAGGTTCATTCTCTACTATCTTAAAAACTTGTATGAAGATATAATAATAATAATAATAATAATAAAATAAAAAAAATATTTTTGTTGTCATTATGAGGTAACCTAGAAGAGAAGTACAGACTTCAGAAGACGCTTAAGAAATTTACTCGCTGAATCTAATTATCAGTGGATATTAAATGGATATTTTTGTCCCCAAGGACTTCTGTCAACCAAAGAAGACACAGTTGTCTCACTTAATCCATTAGATCATATTGGAATTACAGGAACCCCGATCTCTTATAAATCAAAAGGATATTTAACATGAGTGAAAATACGACCTACATGTTTGCTGTTAATGCTAACTTATTATCTTTGTATTTCATGTATACTTTGTTTGAATTTTTACAGACAGAAAGTCAAAACAATAAATGCCTTTAAATGAGGCCATATCTGTTTTGTTTACATTTTATTTAATACTTGAAAATAATTTAAAATTTATCTAATGACTGAGGGACAATGATGCTATTACAGTAACTCATATTCAATTGGCAATTTTCCTGAAGGTTTGATAAGGTATGAATCTCTATTAGTAAAAATTCCAACATCTGAAACTAATATTAACATTTAAAAATCAGATAATATGTAAAACATTTTGTTCTAGAAGAAATTTTCAAATAATTGAACCTTTCAATCATAATCTTTGTTGATAAGGGATTTACTATTGTTCTTCTTTTTAATTCTGTTTTTTATTCATTCTTTTATGCTTTCATAGATATCAGAATTTGTTATTTAACAAAGAATAAATGGACTTTTTAATTTTAAAAACTATCGAACTATGATTTTACAATAACAATAGTAATAACATTCACAGTGATAATAGTAAAGTTTCTACTTTTAGTATTGTCTGCGTCTCTCCGGGGTTAATGTGTTATCTGCGAATTGTTTTGTCGAGCAATAGTTGAACGCAGTTCATATCTCATTAGTTAGAATCGGAGTCCTGTTTTCTTTTTTCTTTTTCCTTTTTTTTTTACAGTTATGCTTTTTTCACTCTTTTGTATTGGGAAAACTTTATACCCCATTTTAGTTTTTTTGCCTCTTGAATAGTAAGAAAAAACAAAAAAAACTGTTTTTTATTTGCCTTTACTTTTTTCAATTGTTTCCATACATTAATACCTCGCTAAAAAGAGGAATTTTTTGGCAATCTACGTTGGTCAATCGTTTGACACTTGAAAATTTGCTCTCAAACCTTGGTCTTCCCTTTTTTTTTTTCCTTTTTCTTTCTTCTTTTGTCTTTTTTCACAGGTAATAGATTGAAAAAATAAATCAGAACAATAAACGAGATCCTATTGTTATTAAGAGACAATAGATTCTCCTGAAACTCAGATCGACAACCTTCCTCTTTAAGAAATCATATGGCTGTTTCGTGAATGATGATTAACACTCTATTTTCTTTTCTTCAGATAATACAGGGCTTTCTATAAATATTAATTGAACCTGAAAAAAAAAAAATGATATAGCGACAAAAACGGCTCAGTAAAATATTTAAAAGAAATATACTGCAGGGTGGGGGGGATAACACACAATAAATATATTATTTGAGAAATAAAATTTTGGAGTCGTTTGTTAAAAATGGTTTTGTTTTGTTTTGTTTTGTTTTGTTTTTTTTTCCAGCAGAAAGAAGAAACTAAACTAAACGGAGAAATTTTCAATTTTAATTTTTATAAACTATTTGCTGTCTCTACGTGGAAATTACTGTTCCTGTTATTAACCAAGAAAAATTCAGATTGACATAAGAAATTAACTTAATAACTTAAAATACTTCAATTTCATCTAGTGGGAAAGAGAGAGGGAAAGAAAAAGAAAAGAAATTGTTTGCTGTCTGTGGCTCCTGACCCCATATCGAAGTATATATAAATGTGCATAAATCATAGAAGTTTTTCTTACATATATTAAGACTATATCATTTTTTATTTCTTGTTAAATCCTCCTGTTATATTATTTGCTCACTATTTTGTATTGATCTGTCTTTTATGTTCTTTTGACGGTAGTGTTGCTATTTAAGGTAATTGGATCATTAGCTTGAATTAACAATACTCAAAGTAACAGAAAGAAAAAAGGAAAGAAACAAGCAGAGAGAGAGAGAGAGAGAAGGAGAGAGAGAAAAAGAAAGGATATGTCAAAACAAATAAGATGTCAATAATATTGTATAATTATCGTAGTAACGATGAATCTATATTGCCTCGTTATTTAGATGAAAGACATGCAAGAATCACGGTGATGGGTGATGCCTTATCAGGGAAAACTTCCTTTATTTTAAGGTGTGTAACTGACACTTTTAACAATATCGAAAGGGGTACTTATGTGGAGGATATATACCATACAAAGATTAATCTGTCTAATTTGGCACAGGATATAAATATGAAATATGAAACTTCAAAATCGATTGTTCATTCTATTGAGGTACAGTTGTTGGATACAGCAGAATTCGAAATTGCAGATTTTTCCGACATCAGAAATGAACAAATTCTACAATCGGATGCTTTTATACTTTGTTTCGACTTAACTAATATGGAATCATTTTTAAATCTTAGAACATACCAAAGAAGGATTGAAAGAGTACGTGGGATGGATGACGATGTACCGGTATTAATAGCAGGAACAAAGTTTGACTTAATGCTAGAGCGTTGTGTGGAGATCAATGATATAATGCAAACTTTACAAAGATTTGAAATTGACTATGAAAAGGATTATTTTGAAATATCATCTAAATTACACATTAACATTAAAAATCTTTTATATAGAGTGTTAATTGAAGTTGAACAATATAAAGCCGCAAAAAGGGCAGAATATTTAGAGATAAAAGAAAAGAAAAATCCCACGCCTAATAATTCTCCACAGTCTACATCTACAAATAATATTACAGTGAAAACACCATCGATCGGTTCAGAAGTACAGGGTAAAGAACTTATTGAAGATGATAGTAATCCAAATAATGGGTTTGGCAGACAGAGTGATAAAAATATAAATAGTGTACCACTAAAGTCGAGAACACTCATACAGAGACAGGCGACTGTGAGTTCAAGCAAAAAAAAGGATTCAGTTAATTTAGATACGTGTTGTAGTATTTGTTGACAAAATAAAAAGACACTCTTCAATTTAACATCCCATACATACATAGGCATATATATATATATATATATATATATATTTACTTATTTACGTGTATTATGATTTTAATAGCACGAACACATTTAATGACTCTAAACTATAATGTGGGGAGAATTTCTTCTGGGAGCAACTCCTGAAAAAGAGATGAGGTTAATGAAACTTACTATAAGCACGGCGTTGCAACGTATATGTATCAGGATCAATATCACAATTTTTCAATATTACAGTAGATAAACATAGTCCGACCAGTGTAAACCCAATTAATAATAACCATATGGGGAGATATATTGCATATCTGCTAGGTAAAGGAAATAACCAATATTTTTTTTCGAGATCAAATAATGGCAACAGAAGCCATACAGCATAATAAATATACAGTAATATCCATATTGTGAGCCTGTTCATGGTAGCACTGGGCTAGTCAATTACTGCAAGATTTCTTAGACGTTATTACTTAACATGTGGTTGATTTGGGCTTTTCAACCAGATTTCTTTTTTGACCCCAATGCTGTTATTATTATTATTAACTAAGCACGAATGGTTAAAAAAAAATGAAAAATGAAAAAAAAAAGGGAGAAAAGACAGAAGAAACTAATGGGAAAAAAAAAATATACTGCGATTGATAAAGTAAAATAAACCTCTCTACTACTAAGGTGATTATCAAGAAACAATTTAAATAGAAAGAAATCTAGTAATACTTAGTGGAATATATCGGTAGGGGGGCTTGTGTAAGAGGGAACTGGTGAAAAAAGAAGAAGAAAGTTCTTTATTATTATTATTATGATAAATCCGTAATTGAACTAAACATCTATTATGTGTACCAAGTTATCTTTTTTTTTCCTATGCCTTAATAAAAAGCATAACCAGTTAAAATAGTTATGACAAAAGGACAAAAACTATAATTGTGTTTTAATCTCAAGTGAACAAGAAACGTATTTGGTAAAAACAAAAAATATTAATATCGTATACCACGCCATATAATGATGTGACCTGTTATGTTTCAAATATTATGTGTTATACAGGTACTAACTACTTGTGAAGTTGTGTTTTTTTATTCCCTGGTTAATCTGAGTAAATTTAAATTATCTGTTTACTGTTTTTTCTCTTTGTGTCTGCCGGTGTATTTTAGTCTTTTTTGAAGTTTCCGTCTATTTCAACTTGCTCTTTCCGGTCACGTGCTCCAACGTTTATACGGTTCTTTCCTATTGGCTCTCAGTCAGTTTCTCTGTAAAATTTTGAAATTTTTTGATTTGCTTCCCTGTTCCTTTTTTTTTTTTCTTTTTCCCTTACTGCTGTAAACAGGGAGAAGATACTCTCGTCCAAACAATTATATTATTATTATGATTATTACCATTCTTGTTTTTTTTTTTGGTCTGTTCAGAGTAGAGAGAGACCTCCTGTGCGAGTGTCATTACTAACATAGAGTTTTCTGTGATGTGTTTAATTACATGTTCTTAAATCACTGAGCAAAGAAAGAAAAGAGGACTTTCAACAACGCTTCGTTTTTGTCGTTTTCATATAACTTAAGCATCTGAAAGCGTGTTTAAAATTGTATCCAGCACTTTACCCTACTTTCTCTATCTTTTTTTCTTTCTTTTTTTGAAATTGGTTAATACTACAGAAGTCTTTAGAATTTATAATTCAATAAGGACAACATATTAGAGTAAGTTTATAAAGAAAAAAAAATAAAAAATAAAAAAAAGAAACTTAAGGGGAGAATAATATAAAAGATATATAAATTCTCGAACTATTTTTTGTTGTTTGTAAATAATAATTATCATACTAATAATAGTAATAGCGACAAACGATGTTAAGAACTATCATTAGACAAGCTCATACCGGTGCTGCTGCTGGCAAGGTTGACATGTTACCAGGTGTCTCTGGTACATATGCTTATTCATTATTCCAAGTTGCTTTGAAGGAAAAGTGTTTACCAGAAGTTGTTTCTCAATTAGATGAAATCTCTTCCGTTGTTAAAAAAACTCCAGGTGTTGCTGCTGCTTTACATAACCCATCTCTATCTCCAGAACAAAGAGAAACGTTAGTTCGTACTTTGAATGAAAGTATTAAACAAAACAATAACGTTTATGTGTCCAATTTCTTACAAACTTTAGCACAAAATAATAGATTATCTTTTATCCCACAAATTAATACAGATTTAAATAAATTATTTGATAAATATAGGGGTGTTGTATCTGTTACTTTGACCACTGCTAAGCCTTGGAACTCTGAATCCCAGAAGACAAAGACAGGTGAGAGACTAGCCCAAGCGATCAAGAATTCTTCTTTACTTTCCAAGGATCAAACTATTAAGTTGGATTATAAGGTGAACCCAGAATTACTTGGTGGTCTTGTTTTAGAAGTTGGCGATAAGACTGTCGATCTATCTGTGAAGTCAAAAGTTCAAGACTTAAATAACTTATTAAAAGCAGACTTGTAGACTTTTAATTATTCTTTTTGTTATTATTAAATATATTAATATTCCTCTCTTTTTTTTTTTATTATTTATCCTTTTTTTTAACTTTTCAACTTTACATATCTGCTTTTAATTATAACTGTCTTTTAATCTGATTGAGGTTATTTATTCTTAATCCTCTTTCTCTCTTTTTTTTTTATTTCTCTCTTGTTTATTTACATGAATATATAGTTGTACATATATATATATATATATATATATATATTATTCAAATTGAATATTCGCTCCTCTTTTTTTTTAATTATTATTATTTATTTTTTCATTTCTTTCAATTCTATACAAACTTTGTAATGATACAGTTTAGGATATGACGTTATTAAGATTTTTCATCGATTTCGCTATTGTTAATTTGACTCCTACCTAATAGTTTAAGTATCCCACTCTCTTCACGAGATGTATTACCAATTCTTGGAATTTGTTTATGTTCAACTTGTGGAAGAATATTAGTCCAATACTTTTCTTTATCACCCATTCTCCACAAATCTTCCCAATAGATTGTAACAGGATTAGTGGTGCTGTCCTTAGTGTTGCTGGAGTTACCAACAGGGCCCTTTAATAGACATTCTCTTAAGTCAGCAATAGCTTCTTGTCCATAGACAGGTCTAAACTGCCCACTATACCAGACTTGTCCAAGGGAATTTAGTTCTCTATGGGTGTTGATACCTTTGATATCTCTCAAATGTCTTAGATGGACCAAGTCTCTATACAGTTGTAGACTCCATTCAGGTTTAGGTAATTTAACAAGGCACATTAATTTCCATAGGTCCCTACGGGTACCGTATATAGGTTTTTTGTTCTGTTGATTTGGGCGAGGCCATAAGTTTTCTATATCTTGTTTCCTGGGGAATGGAGTTTGGCTATACACTACTTGACCTCTTTCTAAATGACGGAAAAGGTAGATGTAAGGTGGATATTGTCTTTTGGTAAGCCATTTAATACTTTTCATGGGGGCAGCTACTTGCATTGTGATGCTTGTCTTTTTTTTTTTTTTGATTAGCTTATTGGTTAAGTTCACTCTTTATTGCAATTTTTATTTCTCCACTTTGAGTGTATATGTATGGGAAAGGGTATAGACGAACTCGAATCTTTGTGTCCCTCTTTATTGCTTGTAGTGTTCCCCTCTGTTTCAATTATTCTTCATAAAGTACCTTGCCAAAATACTGTGACTTCCTCATTTCCGTAATGGAAAAAAAAAAAAAAAACTGAAAACGGTGGAACAAACAGGGTTTTCTCTCTCGAAAAAACCGAATCTTTTTCTCTTTTTCTCTTTTTCTCTTGTTGGAAGTTCAGTTGGGCGGCGGAGGAAGACGGGAAACCACTGAGCGTGCTGGTGTTCCCTGGCCAGGAATACTTTTAAGTGGACGTTGTTGTGCACTCACAGTTAGTTGTTACCCGTTAAAAGGGGAAAGAACACTTTACTGGAGGACTGTAAGCAGCCGGTGACTAGTTACCGTGTCTTCTATACGACTCATCTCACAATCTCAGTAATTGTTAGAAGGGAAGAGGAATATATGTATATATACATATATATGTTCTGACTCATGTAAAATTAAACTTGCAGGGGACTCAGACGGTGAGGCTTCTACTTTGTTAATATTTAGATTAGATGTATAAAGTAAGGTGTCATATTTAAATGACTGGCGTACAGAAGTAAGAATAGTAACAGATAAGACACGTTAATATTACGATTCTTGGAGAATTGAAAGGAGAGTGTGTAATTTGTATAGAACAAGATAATATATATATACATATATATATGGGGAGAGAGAGAGAGAGAGAGAGAGAGAGAGAGAAGTTCTTGATGTTTTGCGTATTTGTGTCGGAGACGTGTCGTAAAGGTCTTGGGAGTAAAATGTTGGATTACTTCTTTGTGTTAACTATCCATGTAATTAATCTGATTACAGGCGTGATTAATACTATCTTTTTATTTTTTGGTTTACGTCTGTACTTCACTGAATGTAATAAGATCAAAAAGGATATAAAAAGAAAAAATGAAAAAAGAAATGAGATGAGATGAAAAGAGAGTAAAAGCAAGTAAGAGGACAGATGTGCCTATGTCCTATGTGTGATTTAGCAGATTTGGGGACAGTTTACTTAATTTAAGATATTTATTTATTCATTCATTCAGTCACTATACAACAGAGATATATAATTATTATCGAAATTAATTCAAATAATGGCTGTCTTCACTGTCCCAATTGGACTTACGGAATTTCAACGAGATTTAATTGAAATATTATTATCTATCCATCATGTAACGTTATTAAAAGAATTGGGTATAACTTCTTCTTCTTCTCTGTCGAACTCTATTGCAGCATCTTCTGATTCTAATGCTTTGATCGATAAGAGTCATGCTCAAACTAGTACACATTATCCAACTTTTACTTCAAGACAGATGCTATATCTATTAGATACACACATTAGGGCAGTGGCTAATCATCCGTGTCTATTAGTAGACCATTATATGCCAAGACAATTTTTAAGAATGGAACCAAAACAGAGGTTGATTGATCCCAGTAATAAATTTTATATTTTACAAAAATTATTATTTGAATTATTAAATTATCAATCCAGAGATTTCGGGCCGTTATCTATCACGCTTGTTGCACATTCAGTGAAAGAATTGGACTTAATTGAGGGTCTTCTCTTAGGACAACAGTTCAATTTGAAAAGATTATCTGGCACAACATTATATGATGAAAAAACCGTTTATTCGCGTGGAACTCAGATAAATGCAAATTCCTCTTCTTCTTCTTCTTCTATTACTGCTTCTTCTTCGACTTCTTCTTCGGTATCGCCTATTGTATCTTCTTCTCATACCTTTACTTCTTCTTCATCTTTAAATACAACACCTGATTCAAATCAATCAAATTCGAATTTAAATAGATATACAGGTTACTTTAAAGATAGTTACTATTATACTAATAAAAATAAAAATAATAATAGTGCTAATAACAATAATAATAATACCAAGAAAAGGAAGTTGGAAAATGCGAATGGAGTGAAAAGGAATTGGTTATTTTTGGCTACTACAAAACATTTGGTACATGACGAAGACTTATTACGTCGTTATGATACAAATCTGATTATTGCATTTGATCCACTGATTAATGACGCTATGCCATGTTTAAATATTCCGACCATTGAACAACAATCACAGACACGAACTAATGGCAGACTTAGAAGAAGTAACGATACATCACACCAGCATAAACGGCAAAAACAGAAGGTACAATCGCATAAAAAGATTCCAATTATAAAATTATTGGTAATGGATTCACCAGATCATTATATTCTTGATCAAAATTTAAATACTGAACAAGATATAGATACAGAATATGATAATATTAAAAGATCCTTGATTCATTTTTTTAAAAATAGGAAGAGCATTGGTGTTGAACACAAAGGTAATACTATCGATTTTAATCAATTGATAACACAAGCACTAAATTCAATTAATGACCCCAGTATTCAAGGTACCCAATTATCTCTGTCAAGTCATGACAATGCTACTCAGGAAGCTATTTCCCCAGATTGGTTTCAGCCACAATGTCAACAAAATTATAATAGTTCATTAGCATCTTTGGATGTTTCTTTACATCAATTCAATGTTCGGAATTATCAATTTGAACTGATGCAAAAGACTTTGGCTAGGTTGAATGAGATCAACAGTATGTATGATCTTAATAACAATATTCTAGTAACTAAAAGATTGGAAGAAGTGGAGAGACAAAATCAATTGGATTCACTTAAAAGATGTATTGGTGATAATTTTAAAACTTTACAATCAAGAGAAAAATTAAAAAATGAGTCAGAGAAAAGTTTAGAGAGTGTAACCACTGAGAATGAAAAACTTAAAATTATTCATAACAATTTGAAAAGAAAATATGATGAGTTAAATACAGTATTTCAAGACATTGCTAATGATGAAGATTTATTGAATAAGAAAATGATAGAATATGAAACCAAATGTAATAAATTGAAAACTCAATTGGATGATTTATTAGAGATAAATAAGAAGAAGACAGAAGAAGAGGATGGATTGAGATCAGCATATCAAACTGATTCTAATACAGCAGCAAACAAATCCTTGGAATTGAAGAATTGGGAAAAATCAAAACAATTTTTAGAGGAGAAACAAAAAAATGCACAATGGGCAGAATTGAATTATAACTCTGTTTTGAGTTCTAAATATGATCTAGAAAGAGAAGTTAAACAAATAATGAAGACAAATCGGTTTCTTGAAAATTATATTGAAAGCATCACCGACTTGAGTTTTAAATTAACCTCTCAAAATAATAATAATTCTGTGGAGGGAGGTAGGAAGTTGCATTCAAATATGTCTAAAAATAAAAGGAGCGGTATATCATCTTCAGTGTCAACTACTTCAGTTAGTACAACATTTTCCTCGTCGTCAACAACATCAGCAGATATCACTACTAAAAATTCATTACCAGAATCGCGTACCAGACTGACTAGATCTAATTCTTCAAATTATATATAAAATGTGTATATATAGATGTGTTTGCTAAGTTGGTTACTGTTATTATAAGTGATTCCAACTTGTGGAAATTCACTTGCTTTGGTTATGAGGAACGTATTTTATTACTGAAACGTGTCTTTTGCTTGTCGTTTTTTATACAAGTATATTTTTTTATTTATTTATTTTTAATTTACTCGGATATTGATTCCTTTAAAGGGGAAAAAGAAAAGTTGAATTTGTCCACCCAAGTAATGTGATCAATTGCCTTTAACTCATTTCAATGAGAAAGTGCTTGGCTTTAGTATGATATGAAAATTGTATCAGTTCAGCGATCTAGAGTATCGAGTATCAATTCTATCATTGCTATTCGTTGCTATCAAAAGATATAAAAAATAAAACAAAAAAGAATAAAAAAAATATTTACATTATTTATTAAGACGATAATTGTGTAAGTAAGGAATTTAACCATGCACTTTTGTCCTAAATTGGATGGGTGGATAAATATGATTAATGATAAGTGTTGGTATGGTAATAACTATAAATTGGATGTTAATTATCAACAGCTAATTGAGACTGGCTATTTCTATCTATATAACCCAGAACTTGTGTATGATCCAATAATTGAATATTTCCAATCAACTCCTTGGTATTTTATTTTGCGTGATTATTTGTTTGTACATTTTTGCTACAAGATATTGATTAACGTATGGTATAATGTAAAAGCATATGGGTTTTTTGGATCTGTAAAACGTTATGTCCGTTTATCTTTAAAGTATGTGTTTAATTATCTATTGAATTCAGTATTGATGAGAAACAAGGTGGATCAAGAAATTCAGAAAACAAAGAGAACTATTGAAAAAGAACTGATTCGTAACAATGATAGTATAGTAGATTTCATACAATTGCCACTCACTGGTGTTTCAATGGATCTAGTCTTAAATGAATTAGAAAAATTAGACACCTCAATCCCTCATTCAGATTGGCAAAACGGTAGAGTTTCAGGTGCGGTATATCATGGTGGTCAAGATTTGATACATCTGCAAACTCTTGCGTTTGAAAAATTTTGTGTGTCTAATCAATTACATCCAGATGTGTTTCCAGGGTTACGCAAGATGGAATCTGAAGTCGTATCTATGATTTTAAGAATGTTCAATGCACCTGAAGATACTGGCTGTGGTACTACCACATCTGGAGGTACTGAATCACTTCTATTAGCATGCTTAAGTGCTAAGATGTACGGTAAAAGATTCCGCGGTATTACAGAACCTGAAATGGTAGTTCCAATTACTGCACACGCAGGTTTTGATAAAGCAGCTTATTACTTTGGTATAAAGCTACGTCATGTGGAATTGGATCCTATAACATACAAAGTTGACTTAAGGAAAATGGAAAAGATGATCAACCGTAACACGGTATTATTAGTTGGGTCTGTCCCCAACTTCCCCCATGGTATTGGTGATGATATTGTCGGTATTGGAAATTTGGCTACTAAATACAATATTCCATTACATGTTGATTGTTGTCTTGGATCATTTATTGTTGCGTTTATGGAAAAGGCAGGATATGGGGAAGATATTGACCCATTTGATTTCAGGGTGCCAGGTGTGACGTCAATCTCATGCGACACACATAAGTATGGGTTTGCACCAAAGGGTTCCTCAGTAATCATGTATAGAAATGAGACTTTAAGGATGCAACAGTATTATATCAATTCAGACTGGGTCGGTGGTCTCTATGGTTCGCCTACATTAGCTGGATCACGTCCTGGTGCATTAGTAGCTGGTTGTTGGGCCACCATGGTCAGCTTGGGTGAATCAGGATATATTCAATCATGTAAGGAAATCATCGGGGCAGCAAGAAAATTGAAAAAATACATACGAGACAGACTACCAGCCTTGGAAATCATTGGTGATCCCAAATTCAGTGTAATATCATTTAAATCTAACAAACTGGATGTCTATGAACTGTCAGATAGGTTAAATAAACATGGTTGGCATTTGAGCACGTTACAAAAGCCTGCAGCACTACATCTGGCTGTGACCAAGCTAACTGTCAAGTCTATTGATGGATTATGCCAAGATTTAACTGATATTATATATGAGATGTTGAGTGATCCAAACCATAAGAAGAACGTCTCCAAGGATGGTACTAGTGCATTGTACGGTGTTGCTGGCAGTGTCAAGACTACTGGTGTAGTAGATAAATTGATTGTTGGTTTCTTGGACGCTCTTTATAAGTTACAACCAGAGGAAGAACAGACTTGAAGTTTTAAAATTTGATTGTAATGACTGTTATGAATGACAATATCTGCATGATGAATTACAAATACAAAAACCCAATAGTGCTATTATATATCAGTCAGTGCTATTTATCATAGATATAATACTAATACATATAATACATAACTATATAATATTGTGTTAGGAAATAAAAAAGAAGAAGAAGAATATCCATACTTAGCTCACGTGAGAAGTGATGTCAACTGTTTGGAACTACCTACCCAATTGGGAAGCTGTCTATCTAAAAATAGTTCTCCTTTTGTTTCTTGTTTCTATATTATCGCCCTTTTCAGACACAGCGGCACAATAGAACAATTTCCTGATTAATCCACTCTATTGTGCAACAAAAGTGAAACAAAATTAAAAAGAAAAAGAGAGAGAGAAAAAAAAAGAACACGAGAACAGAATATTTGGAATAATATTGGGAAAAGGGGGGGGGCCGCCGAGGGCTGAGGGAAGTGGCAGGGAAAAGACGAAAGGGAGCAGAAAGAAAGAGACAGAGAGGTGGGCACAAGATTTTTGTAGGGTAAATTACAAAAATACAAAAAATTACAAAACCAAAAAAAAAAAAAAAAAAAAAAAAAAAAAAAAAAAAAAAGAAGAAGAAGTAGAAGGAGGCAGAGATCCTTTTAAGGAGTACATCCTCTATGTCGCCTACAGAGTGTTACTACTTTTCATTAACCTTCTGAATACTACCATAAAACCTAACAGATAATTACCAATCCACTCACTCGTATTTACCCGTGTATTCTCACTCCACCATCAATAGTTAGTCTGACTGCACAAGACAGAACTAACTAGGCTACAAAAGCAACACTTTGCAATCTAAATATAATTACAATTTGACATTATTGCAGGATTCCACTGCTAAAGCATTCAAAGTTAGTCGCACACACACACACACTTATATATATATATATATATATATATATTTGCTTAATTTGTTTATTTATTTATCTGTTTGTGTGAAGAATTCTATTGGTTATCGAATTTATTTTTTTTTTAGAATAGAAAAATAATATATAATATTAATAAACAGATAGCTTTTATTTATTTTTTTTTTCCGTTTGTGTCTATGTGTATGATTTTTTTGAGTATCTAAACATTAGGTTACATTGCATTCTGTTTGATTGTTTGTTAGCTATATTATTTCGTTCCAAATAAATCTGCTAGACTAAGTTCATTCTTTCTATTATTGTTTTTTATTTTTTTTTTTTTTGATTCATTTATTTTACTTTTGGAAATATAAATATTTTAAAGTTGAGTTTTCTCTATCACGATGTCTTCTTCAAATTACCAAGAAGTGAATAATAACAATAACAATAATAATAATAACTATAATAACTATCATAATGATAATAATGACTCTAGTAATTTGTCTGTTCCGATGAGAGGATCTAACAATCCTGACAATCAGCAAAGACGTGTTCCAAAGCATATTCATGTTGCTCATAGAAGAACTCAATCTGAATTGACTAATTTAATGATTGAACAATTGACTTTACAAAGACAATTGGAGCAAGTTCAACAGCAACAACAGCAACTGTTGGCCCAACAACAACAATATGAACAAGCTGCTGGTTATTCGATGCCTGCCCCCCCTTTTATTAATAATTACGGTAATTATAATAATAATAATAATAATAATAATAATAATAGTAGTAGTAATAGTCAAGGAAATAGAAGTAAAACACATTCAAGAAATAATTCAGGATATTATCAAGATTACAATAATATAAATGTAAATGTAAACTCGAATAATCACAATAGTAGTGGTACTAATAATAATAATAATAATACTCCTATCAACCCGCATAGAAGAACTGGTTCATTATCTAATGTCTATGGACATTCAAGAAGACACTCTTTACAAATTAATGAAGCTAAAAAGGCAGCTGCTACAGAACAAGCCAAAAGGACTGGGATGGACATAAATACTGAAGATACATCTTTCTTACCTTCCAATTTACCAAATGAGTATCCAAATAACAATATTGCATCCTTGGCATCTCAAGAGCAAGGTAACTTTAAATTTCCACCTTTATCTAGTGATGCTGGTTCACACCGTAGAACAAACTCTAATTTGGTTCCATCCTTCAAATTTCCTCCAACTAACATTAACCAGGATACTTCTAACAATGATGATGACTTTATTCCTTCTTCATCTACTTATCGTCGTCAAAGGACAAGAAATAATTACAACAATAATAATGGCGAACCATTTTCACCATCTGGAATTAATTCAAATTGGAGAACGCAATCCATTTCTCAAAATCAGCAGCCAAATTCTAATCAATTTTTATCTCCTCAATTCCAACCTTTACCATCACAATCCATCCAACAGCAGCAATCTTATTCTTATAACCAGTCGCCCTATCGTGGTCATAGAAAGGCTAATTCAAGAGACTTTAATTCTTTTAGTAGCCTTGAGCCACCAGCAGTCTTCCAACAGGGTCACAGATCCCGTCCATCCAACTCCTCTATTCAAAGTTTTCAATCCAATACTACAAATGGTGGCACCCAAAGGAAATCACTTTTTGCACCTTACCTGCCACAAGCTAATATTCCACAATTAATTCAAGAAGGAAGATTGGTCGCTGGTATTCTTCGTGTTAATAAGAAAAATAGATCTGACGCTTGGGTCTCGACTGATGGTACTTTAGATGCTGATATTTATATCTGTGGGTCAAAGGATAGAAATAGAGCCTTGGAAGGTGATTTGGTGGCAGTTGAATTGTTGGTGGTTGATGAAGTCTGGGAATCGAAAAAGGAAAAGGAAGAAAAAAAGAGAAGAAAGGACGCAAGTTTACAAGAAGATTTTATTAATTTGAATAGCAATGATGATTATCACAACGATGCTTCAGGGAGTATTAATGCAACAACTAGTATTAGTAATTCCAACATATCTTCGAATGTTGCAACCGCTACTACCTCCCTTGTGCCCTCCACGTATGGGGATGATCACATAATTTCTACATCCAGCATGGATGGTTCGTTATCAAGAAATGGCACAGATAATGATATTATGTCTCCAAATAAAGTTGGCTTAAAGAGAAAGGGTTCTTTGAAACAACGTCCAACCCAAAAGAAAAATGATGATGTTGAGGTCGAAGGACAATCTCTATTATTAGTGGAAGAAGAAGAAATTAATGATCAATTTAAACCTTTATATGCAGGTCACGTTGTTGCTGTTCTAGATCGTATTCCTGGCCAATTGTTCAGTGGGACTTTAGGTTTATTAAGACCATCCCAAGTAGCGAATAATAAGAATAAAGATGCTACTAGTAATAGTGATTCGGTGTCTAAAATACAACAAGCGCCAAAAATTGCGTGGTTTAAACCTACTGATAAGAAGGTCCCATTGATTGCTATTCCAACGGAATTAGCTCCAAAGGATTTTGTTGAAAACGCAGATAAGTACGCAGATAAATTGTTCGTTGCCTCTATAAAACGTTGGCCAATTACATCATTACATCCATTTGGTATCCTGGTTTCTGAATTAGGGGAAATTAATGACGCAAAAACAGAAATTGATTCTATCTTGAGAGATAACAATTTCTTATCTAATGAGTATTTAGATCCAAAGGATCCAAGTCAAGAGAAATCTATTTATCAACCATTCCCAATCAACGAGGAGAATTGGAATAAAAGAACAAGATTTAATGAGAATTTTAATATTGTTGGATTTACTGAAAGAGACACCATTTCAGAGTTTGCATTACATCTAAAGTCGAATAATGACGGTACCTTAGAGTTAGGGTGCCATGTTGTTGATGCCACTGAACAAATCGATGCTAATTCTTCACTTGACAAGAGAGCAAGAAAGAGATCTACAGGTGTATTTATGCCACAAAGGGTTGTTAATTTGTTACCACAAGCTTTGAATGATGGTTTGACTTTTAAAACAAATAAAGAGAATGCAGCTATTTCTATTGTTTATACATTAGATGCTAAAACTTTGAAAATTAAATCTACATGGATAGGAGAATCCATTGTAACACCAGGTAGTATTGTTGATATAACGACCCTTGAAGATATCTATAAAGGTGTTAGAAATCCTTTTTATTCTAAATTAGAGGAAATAGCTGAATGTTTTTACAGAGGAAGAATCAATTCCACTGGTGCTAAATTAACACCAGTACTATCTTTGTTTGAAAGTTTGGATGATGAAAAAGTTAAAGTTGATTTGAATATTTTTGATAGATCATATGGGAGTATTATATTGAACGAGATTCAAAGAAAAGTGAACTGTACTGTTGCTGAGAGGATCTATTCTAAACTAGGTGATAAGGCATTTTTAAGAAGACAAGCTCAGCCTATTGTTACTAAAATGTGTACTTTCAAGAAGAAGATTCAAAAATTTGGATATGATGTTGATACCACATCTCCAGACACTATTATTAGATCGATATTACAAATACCTAACGATGACGTAAGAAAGGGAGTAGAAATACTTTTATTTAAGACATTATCCAGAGCCAAATATTTTGTTGCCGGAAAGGTTGATCCAGATCAATATGGTCATTTTGCATTAAATTTACCAATCTATACTCATTTCACGCAACCTTTGAGAAGGTACGCGGATCATGTTGTCCACAGACAATTAAAATCTATTATTAATAATGTACCATATGATGACGATATTGGTTCTTTGAAGATTACCGCGGAGTACTGTAACTTTAAGAAGGATTGTGCCTATCAGGCTCAGGAACAAGCTGTTCATTTGTTACTTTGTAAGACAATTAATGACATGGGCAATGCAACAGGTCAACTATTTACCATGGCTACAGTATTACAAGTTTATGAGTCTTCGTTCGATGTGTTCATTCCTGAATTCGGTATTGAAAAGAGAGTTCATGGTGACCAGCTACCATTAATTAAGGCAGAATTTGATGGAGAAAAGAAAATACTGGAATTACACTGGCAACGTGGTGTAGATAGTGCTACATATGTTCCAGAAGATGAAAGGAATCCAAAATCATACAGGAATTCAATCAAGAATAAATTCAAATCTACTGCTGCTGAAATTGCAAATAAGGAATTTAAGTCTATTGACAACGGTGATTCAATGATTAGTGATTCGTTGTCTGAAGAACTGTTAAAACTTCAGATCACTACCCCTAGTCTAAGACTACCTGAACGTAAATCTTCGGAAGAAGATCCATTGGAAGCATTTATTAATACTACTGTCGTTAGAGAAGAAAATGACTGTTATATCCAAGAAATCCACGAATTACAACAAGTTCCGATATTATTAAGAGCAGAGATTGGCATGGCCTTACCATGCCTTTCTGTCCGTGCATTAAATCCATTTATGAGAAGAGGTTAGGAAGTAATCTACAATTGGGTGTTATCTATTTTTTTCTTTATTAATTCTATTTTTACATATTTCATTAGACCTCTTCCCTTGTCATAATTCCTCTAATCTTACACTCTATTCATTTTGAGTGCAAAAATAACTATCATTTAAATATCCAGTTTTTTAATTCATATTAGTTTATCTCAATTTTTATCCTGTAGTTTATTTAGCAATATAATATATATATATAAGTAGTAAAAAAAAATTAAAAATATTTCTTTAAATGTTAGTTCCATCGTTATTTTTTTTAGTTGTATCTTCTTTTAACATCTCCTAAAGTTCTGAAAATTTTTTGTCGTTGTCTTAATTTAAAAATAACCAATAAACAAGTTAAGCTAATTGTGGAGAAATGGCCTACTATTAGTACCTAAGTAAGAACCGATAAGGAAAGAAATAAATCGATAAAGGTGATTGATCGTGATGCCTAAAGCTTTATGTGAAGTATGTGGTGCAAATGAGTTTAAGTATAAATGCCCAGGCTGTCTGAAGAAGACCTGTTCATTGGAGTGTTCTAAATCACATAAAAAATTAGATTCATGTACTGGACAATCTTATGATCCAGTGAAGTATGTGTCTAGTGAAACTTTAAAAAATGCAGACGATGAGAAACATGAGAATAACTACTTAGTTCAGAGGGATTTTAACTTTTTAACTAATCTTAAAAGAGAGTTGGAGGTTCACAAATTAGATGGTATGAAACGAAATAAAAGAACTTTACAAAGTACCAGAATCAACAGCAGTAACAGTCAAAATTCTATTAAAAGAGCTAAATATGAAGAGGAATGTTCACGAGTAATTAGAAGAGGGGTTAATTGCCTTTTATTGCCAAGAGGAATGTATAGATCTAACTTGAATAAAAGTAGATGGGATAAGAATTCTGACTTATTCGTTTGGTCTATAGAATGGATAGTATGTCCAGCTAATGAAATTTCATCTGAGACTGAATCTAACCAAGCACCATTTACACATGTGAGTCACAAGGTTAAGGAGACAGCCAGTTTGATAGAGGGTATGAGTAATGTAGTCTTTGAGAAATGTTGTTTAATATACAATATTTTTAAAGGTGTGGAAGCTACTTCTATTGAGAGTAATGTTAAGGCGAGTAGAGATAATAAGATAAGATCAGAAATTTTGTTAAAGACAGGATTAAAGTTTTATACTAAGCAATTTCCGTATAACACAACAAAAATGCAAGATTCAAAAGAACTTGTTGAATTGAATGCTGTTAATAAATGTATTGGTGAACTCTTTAGGAATAGGACTGTTATTGAATTTCCAACCATCTATATAGCAAAAACTCCAGAGCATCTACCGAAGGGATTTAAAGTTGTCGAGGATAATGTAGATCCGATTACAAGGAACAAGAATAGTGATACAAATACAGTTGGTGTTTCTAACAATGATCCAGCTATTGTACAAGTTGTGGCCAATAATAGAGTGGGGAATGATGCTGATGATGCTGATGATAACAATGAGGCTCCTGAAGAGACATCTTTTAGAAAGTACGAGTCAAATATTTTGGAGAAAAGTAATGACAAAAGGTCGTTAAATAGTGGAATATCATATACTAATGAAGAGGATGAGAACGAGGATGATTATGACCCAACAGCATTGTAAGTATGTTATAAATTGTGTTATATTGGGCACTAGTACTGTAATTGTTGATGCCAAGATATAGAACTGTAGATCAACAAGCAAATAGTCTTCTAAGTGATGGTGACAAAAAGATTAAGAAAAAGATTACTAAAACTGTAAAGTTAGTTATCTATTAGAAAATATGAATACCATCATGTGATGTATTCTGTAAAAGAGCATTGTCCTATTATTTTGAATTGTGTAAACTGAGGAGCCGAACTATGAAGACACCTTTTTAGTGATTTATATACAATAATACCGATTATTATTTTTTTTTCTGCAATTTAAATGATTCAGTACTATATATATATAATGCTACTATTATTCTGCAAATCATATTTTAGGAACTCATCCACCAATAAGGGACTGAATAGATCTACTTGAGACTGATGTTTAGATGAATAGACCTAGTGGCAGCGATTGTTACAACGATATTTACCGAATATCAGATAACGTTGAGTCGATAGAATTTCAAAAATTAGTCACACATGTATGGGTACAAAGTAACTAAATCAGAAAAGAAAATTACTATTAGCAGAACCACAACACATACAAAGGGTCTTACCGTCAAGTGAATTAGGCAACGCACACCATGAGAGCACATTAACCATTCCTCAAAAAATAAAATAATATAAATGGTAAGAAACAAAGTACTTTCTTTTAAAATATGTAGCTATCTTATCCTCATCATGACGTTTATAAAAGTATATTTATTTATCTAATCATATAATTCAGTTATAAAAAACTTATATAAAAGAAACATTAAAAAACCGCGCATTTACGCTGAAAAGGTAAAAAAAAAGGATTAGCGAGAAAACTAAATTAAATTAAAATAAAACAAAATAAAACAAAAAAAAAAACAAAATGGAATTACAATTTTATTGTATATTTTATTTTATATTAATTTATTTCTTACCTTGAGCAGCAACAGCAGCAGCACCAGCAGCAGCAGCTTCTGGGTCTAAGTAGTAAGATGGCTTAGCTGGTTTCAAGTTTTCATCCAATTCGAAAACTAATGGGATACCAGTTGGGATGTTCAACTTAGCAATGTCAGCATCGGAGATACCTTCTAAGTGCTTAACTAAGGCTCTTAAGGAGTTACCGTGGGCAGCGATCATGACGGTCTTACCAGCCAATAAGTCCTTAGCAATAACGTCTTGCCAGTATGGTAATAATCTGTCAATGACTAAAGCCAAGGATTCAGTTTGTGGTAAGACGTTTGGATCGACGTCCTTGTATCTGATGTCGTCCTTTTGGGAGAATTCAGAGTCGTCTTCGATGACTGGTGGTGGGATGTCGAAGGATCTTCTCCAGGTGGTGAATTTTTCTTCACCGTACTTTTCCAAAGTTTCGGCCTTGTTCTTACCTTGTAAAGCACCGTAGTGTCTTTCATTTAATCTCCAGGATCTCTTGACTGGGATCCATAAACGGTCAGCTTCAGATAAAGCGATGTTGGCGGTTTGGATAGCTCTGGATAACTTGGAGGTGTATAAAACATCTGGGAAGACGTTCTTTTCCTTTAATAATTGACCAGCTCTGGCAGCTTCCTTTTCACCGACAGCGGATAATCTAACATCAACCCAGCCGGTGAATAAGTTCTTTTCGTTCCATTCGGATTGACCGTGTCTAACTAAAATTAATCTTGGCATTGCTATTTCTGAAGTGTGGTGTGAGATTATCTTTCGATATATGGGGATGGGGATTATCCAAGAGGGAAGAGAGAATTAAGACGAACAAATGTACTAAAGAAGAGAAGAGAACAAGAGGAAAAACAAAAGGGCCTAGGGAGTAAACAAGTACTGAGTACACGATAGAAATATGCATCTACAAAGTCTGCAAAGATTTCAATCACTTATGCACTTTTACATATATATATATATATATATATATACAAATGTATGTCTTAAGTGTCAGTGGGAAAATACCACTATAATAATATTCATTTTGGTAAAGGTGAAGAAGAAGAAGAAGACCTTAAAAATGATGAGAGCTGGAAAAAAGAAAAGACTATTCTTTCTAAGTGTGGAAAAGATTGTATCATGAAGCTTTGTATCATGAGGATCAGTAAATATTTAAAAATGGAAAAAAGAAATTTAGTTTTAGAAATTTTGGTGTGTGTCTTTTGTCTTTCATCTTTTGTTTTTGTTTTTTTGTTTTTTTTTTTTGTTTTTTTTTTTTGGTGAAAGAAGCCACCCAAACACACAAAAATTCTACCAAAGAAAGAAAGAAAAAACAATACTGCCTGTTTTGGCAACAAAAAATTACAAAGAGATAGGGTTGTTTCTAGAAATTTTTATTTTTCTTTTTCCTTTTTTCTTTTTTTCAGGGTTTTCTTTTTTCGATCTTTTTTTGCAAGAGAGGGTTGATGGGATTGGACAAACTGGAAATTGTAAAATTCTGTAAGTTGCGACTCTGTTTTACAACTAAAGTACAGAACATTGTGCAGTTTAACTGGAGAATCGGTGCCTACAACATCATTTAGCACAACAGAAAACATATTTTCCTCTTTTTAACATGTTTGAAACCGTCTTGTTGAAACAGTCCTTTTCTTGACTTGAATCGTGTAGTCGTCGAAGTTTTGATGCTTGATGAATAATGCTTGTAATATTAGGGTTGGTTTGTATTGTATCGTTTGCATTGAACTATGTCCTGAAATATGCATACAGGGTTTGAATTAACTTTCTTCTCTCTATTCTGTTATCCAAGATGGGTAGTATAGTGTACATATCCAAAATTATAAGCACGGTCTTTTCATTAAAAATGAGATCGTATATGTTCATAGAAAAAAAATTAAAATAAAAAAAAATAAAATAGAAGAAAATAAAGAAAAGAAAACAAGCATCTTTGGTTGTTGTTGCTGTTTTTCCTTC